>CAJUXJ010000161.1:0-12524 GCA_910589775.1 Avena eriantha
CAACTATATTTTTGCAGTTTTCAGTCAATAAGGAAAGCTACGAAGCGAAAAAGGGACGGAAACGGAGCCAGGGTGGCTCACACCACCCCATGGCGCGAGCCCACCCCTGGGCGCGCCACCAGGTGGTGAGGCCACTCCGGACTCCACCTCCGACTCGTTTTCTCCCAGTACCTTCCTTTTGATATGAAACTTCATAATATATAACCCCCCGGATCCCCCGAGGTTCGTATATCGTGTTTTCGTCGTGTTTTTGTTTCGACCTGTTTCTGTCAGGACATACTCTTTGAAGGTTTAGAAGCACAATGGTGTCCGCCAAGGATAAAGGGAAGGAACCCATGGAGGAAGACCTCCAAGACGCCGGGAAGGAGAAGGAGATCAAGAGTGAAGGTGAAGAGGAGGCAAAGCACACCGGCACTACCGTTGCAAGCATTGGAGTGGTGGTGAACCCTGCCAGGATCAGAAGGACGACACGGATGTCAACTGGAGGGAAGCTTCCGCGTCACTTCTTGGCACCAAGGACTCCTTCTCCGAACACCAAGAGTACCTTCCATACCTTTACCCATAACCATGCAGGAAAAGAAGACTTCAAGGAGGAAGAGTGGGGAAAGAATAGCAAGAGCTGGAATTCTCAACCCGACATGATCATGAGCCGCATTGAGCAAAACTCAGAGCTTATTCGTAATCTCACCTTCAAAATTGAGGACTTTGGGAAACTTATCAGAGAGCTCATCGAGAGGATACCACCACCACCGAAGGAGTAATTCGTCATCAGGTTCGGCATCCCCTTGGTTTGTTCCAAGCTTGGGGGAGTGTCGCGGTATCATATCACTATCTTCTATCTTTTTACCTTATTAGTAGAGTCATGCCATGAATAGAGGAGTTATTTTGTAGTATGGTTTGCATTATGGAAGTGTCCCCTCTCTCGTTAGATTTGTATCCCTTGGTGTGAGTTTCCGTTATGGACTATTAATGAGAAGTTCTATCATTCACTCTTTTGCATAGCTTATGTTAGTTTTCAATTCGTGGTTATATGATTGATCTTGTTGTTAGTATTGGTATCACTTTGGGATCATTGAGTTAATTTAGTTGGTTTTGGCAAACCTGGCTCGGTCAGTAGCAACACCTTTTTGAGAGTTGAAAAGAAAAAGATAGAAGTACTCTAAAGAAAAAAATTCATCATCTTTCTTTCTTGATTTGATCATAAGTATAGTATTCTCTAGTTAAGATCTTTGTGCTTCCAAGGAAGATTGCATGTTTGTCTTTATCACTTGTATGTTTGTTTGTTTCCTTCAACTCTTGTACTTGCTACCCAGCCTTGCTAGCCAAAAACCTGTACTGAGAGGGTATTCTTCTCGTGCATCCACTCCTTTAAACCAAAAGCTTTGCCATTTGTGTC
Source organism: Avena eriantha (assembly GCA_910589775.1). Taxonomy (NCBI): domain Eukaryota; kingdom Viridiplantae; phylum Streptophyta; class Magnoliopsida; order Poales; family Poaceae; genus Avena; species Avena eriantha. Next base: position 1,397 of record CAJUXJ010000161.1, read on the forward strand.
CACCATACCTACCTAGTAGCATTATTGCTATTCCAAGTAAATTCTTGTTTTATCTACCTCCCAAATTGAACTTGTTATGTGAAAAATTAGTGATTAAACCTCTCACGAACTTGATGACACACTTTATTTTCCGCACTTAATAAACCTGAACCATTGTGAACTCTCCATGAAAGTTATATGCTTGCAAATTTTAGGTTGGGGATTAGCAGAATCGTGCTGTCACGGGGAACGCTTTCAACACTTGTAAATATATACCCAGTTGATACCTTGCTCTTTTGTTTGCGGATGTCGTCGGTGTGAAATAAAAGGGGAGCTTGTAAGTCCATGGAGTTATGTATGTGTGTTAGAGAAACGCCTGGGCCACTGGTCTAATCCATGCTGACATGGTGGAACCTGCAGCGTAACCATAATGATATCTATGAAGCATTCTTCTTATAAAAAAGAGAGAGATATAGCTATTGAGAAAAAAAAGAGAAAAAAAAGAGATACTATGAAAAGAGGAAAGAGAGAAAAAAGCACCATTTTCCCATGGTAAATAAGAAGATTGCTGAGATACTCATTGTCTGCTTGCCTTTTCATTTTGATATGGGGATTCTTCTGTATCATCGGGCAAGGGGTACCCCGTTGGCGGTTCTCAATGATACGCACATACTTACGATGACAAGAACTTACCGGTAACTAAAGTTGAGTATCATGAGGAGCGGCCCTCGTACTCAAGGGACTTGGGATTTTCAGTTTATAGTCTGTCAAGCATATAACTCAGATTGGACCTCACTTTCACCTTAATCACCTAAAGATGCCTATGATAGGGGCAATGAGAGCTGAAAGCTAGTAAGTATCATAATTTTTGGGAGCTCTTTATGAGACTTGCAATCCCTGCTTCCCTCTTTGAAGGGCCTTTCTTTTGCTTTGTAGTTGAGTCAGTAAACCTATTCCCTTCTATCTCAGCAAGTATTTTGAGTTGATGTGTTTCATTCATTCATATGATGATTTATGCATTCATGTTTCTTTTGTTCCTTGTTTTGCACATTTCTCTTATCTTGATGTTTACTACTTTGAAAGCTTTCATTGAAAAACCAGCTATTTGTGAACTCCAGCAAATTATCAACTATTCTTCGACCAAGAGCTAAGTTTGCCATTACCAATTCTGATTCACTTTATGTATCTTTATTCTATTTCCTTTACTGATTGCAAGTTGAGTTATATAATAGTGAGTTGTCTTCTATTATGATCTATGTATTTGTTGAATGTGATGCTTCTTGTCTGTATTCTTTTATCGACTTTTCACTCCATAAACCCGAGGTCATGTTTATTGAGCTCAGTTTCGCTTGGGGACAAGCGAAGTCTAAGCTTGGGGGGAGTTGATACGTCCATTTTGCATCACTATTCTATGTCTTAATTCACTATTATTCATTGATATATTTCGTATTGAGAGGTGCTACTTATGTTATTTCATCTATTTTTGCATGGTTGATGACTTTTGGAGCATGGACCGCTGCAATCAGGATTCTGATGGAAAAGGTGATGTTTGGAGGCAAAATTCGCGAAGATCAGAAAATCCGAGAAAATATACAGAAAATTCTATTTTTCCAGAAGACTCAGGATGCCAGAATATGGAGTGGAGGTGGGCCACAGGGGGCCCACACCACCCCATGGCACGGGCAGGCCTAGGCCGCGCCTAGGAGTGGTGTGGCCGCCCTGGCCCACTCCAGCCTCCCCCCTCTGGCGTATATCATCCCCACGAAACCTAAGACTCGGGGAGCGACCACAGAAAGATTCTGCCGCCCCTGCGGGGCGGAAAACACCGAGAGAGAAAGATCTCTCCGGCAGACAGATTTCTGCCGGGGGAATTCCTTCTCAGAGAGGGGAGATCGTTGCCATCAACACCACCATCAAGATGGACTTCATCGGGATCATCATCATTATCACCACCATCATCACCATCAGCACCCTCATCACCATCTCCATATTGCTGTAACAATTGAGTTGAATCTTGCATAGTTCATAGGGGAAACTTTCCCAGTGTTGATTACTCTTTGTAGTTGATTCTATTGAGTGAACCATTGAATTATTGTTTATGTTATACATCATTTGTCCATCTGTGATCATGATCCATATGATTTCTTGTGAGTAGTTCGTTTTGTTCTTGAGGACATGGGAGAAGTATTCTTGTTAGTAGTGGAGTTGCGTTGAGAAAGATTCAATAGATTGTTATTTAAGTTGTGGTGTACTTCTTCTAGTGGTGTCATGTGAACGTCGACTACATGACACTTCACCTATATGGGCCTAGGGAATGCATTGTGTATTTGGCTACTAATCGTAGGGGTTGCCAGAGTGATAGAAACCTGAACCCCTGTTAGGAAACCATTGCACAAGGGACGTAAGGGTCTTAGAGTTTAAAGCTGCGGTTAGGTTTCTACCTTAATTACTTTCTTGTACTTACAGATGTTTGCAAGGGGTATAATCACAATTATGTATTTAGTCTCGGATGGGGCGGTACATTAGTATAGGTTCACCCACACAACACTTAGCAAGCTAGAGAAGATTAATCGACTATATGGAGCGAAAGCACTTGACAGTCTTCCCATGTGTCCTCGAGAACGTTTGGTCATCTATAGAAATACAACCGGCTTGTCCTTTGCTGCATAAAGGATTGGGCCACTTGCTGCTTTTATTCCTACTATCTTTTATTTACTCGTACTTTGTTTACTTGCTTTATCGGAAACCCCTAAAAATCCGTTTGCTAACTATTTGCAGAGAATTCCTGATCCATACCACTAGCCAGCACCTTACTTATCGAAAATACTACGATACACCCCCTATACTTGTGGGTCATCAACATGCAATGACTCGAGTTGTTGTTAGTAAAAAGAACACACATGCAATGACACTAGTGGATCCATGTGTGGTCTCTAAAGAGAACACACATTTCAATGACACTGGTGGATCCATATGTGGTATGTGAAAACAACACACATGAAATGACTCCAGTTGTTGTTAGTAAAAAGAACACACATGCAATGACACTGGTGGATCCATATGTGGTATGTGAAAAGAACACACATGAAATGACTCCAGTTGTTGTTAGTAAAAAGAACACACATGCAATGACACTAGTGGATCCATGTGTGGTCTCTAAAGAGAACACACCTTTCAATGACTCTGGTTGTTAGTTAAAAGAACACACATGCAATGACAGTGGTGGATCCATGTGTGCTCTCTTAAGAGAACAGACATGAAATGACTTGGTTGTTGTTAGTAAAAAGAGCACACATGCAATGACACTGGTGGATCCATAGGTGGATTGTGAAAAGAACACACATGCAATGACACTGGTGGATCCATATGTGGTATGTGAAAAGAAGACACATGCAATGACTCTGATTGTTGTTAGTAACAGGATCACACATGCAATGATAGTGGTGGATCCTTGTGTGGACTCTTAAGAGAATACACATTTCAATGACATTGGTTGTTGTTAGTAGAAAGAACGCACATGGAATGACACTGGTGGATCCATGTGTGGTCTCTGAAGAGAACACACATGCAATGACTTTGGTTGTTGTTTGTAAAAAGAGCACACATGCAATGACACTGGTGGATCCATAGGTACATTGTGAAAAGAACACACATGCAATGACACTGGTGGATCCATATGTGGTATGTGAAAAGAACACACATGCAACGACTCCAGTTGTTGTTAGTAAAAAGAATACACATGCAATGACACTGGTGGATCCATGTGTGGTCTCTGAAGAGAACACACATTTCAATGACACTGGTGGATCCATATGTGGTATATGAAAAAAACACATGAAATGACTCTAGTTGATGTTAGTAAAAAGAACACACATGCAATGACACTGGTGGATCCATATGTGGTATGTGAAAAGAGCACACATGAAATGACTCGATTTGTTGTTAGTAAAAAGAACACACATGCAATGCCACTGGTGGATCCATGTGTGGTCTCTAAAGAGAACATACATTTCAATGACTCTTGTTGTTGTTAGTAAAAAGAACACACATGCACTGATACTGGTGGATCCATGTGTGGTCTATGAAGAGAACACACATGCAATGACTCTTGTTGTTGTTAAAAAAGACACTGGTGGATTATGAAAAGAGCACACATGCGATGACACTGGTGGATCCATATGTGGTATGTGAGAAGAACACACATGCAATGAATCTGGTTGTTAGTAAAAAGAAAACACATGTAATGACACTGGTGGATCCATGTGTGGTGTCTGAAGAGAACACATATTTCAATGACACTGGTGGATCCATATGTGGTATGTGAAAAGATCACAAATGAAATGACTCCAGTTGTTGTTAGTAAAAATAACACACATGCAATGACACTGGTGGATCCATATGTGGTATGTGAAAAGAACACACATGAAATGACTCCAGTTGTTGTTAGTAAAAAGAACACACATGCAATGACACTGGTGGATCCATGTGTGGTCTCTTAAGACAACACACATGCAATGACTCTGGTTGTTGTTAGTAAAAAGAGGACACATGCAATGACACTGGTGGATTCACAGGTGGATTGTGAAAAGAACACATATGCAATGACTCTGGTTGTTGTTAGTAAAAAGAGGACACATGCAATGACACTGGTGGATTGTGAAAAGAACACACATGCAATGACACTGGTGGATCCATATGTGGTATGTGAAAAGAACACACATGCAATGACTCTAGTTGTTGTTATTAAAAAGAACACACATGCAATGACACTAGTGGATCCATTTGTGGTCTCTAAAGAGAACACACATTTCAATGACACTAGTTGTAGTTAGTAAAAAGAACACACATGCAATGACACTGGTGGATCCATCTGTGCTCTATGAAGAGAACACACATGCAATGACTCTAGTTGTTGTTAGTAAAACGAGCACAGATGCAATGACACTGGTGGATCCATAGGTGGATTGTGAAAACACCACACATGCAATGACACTGGTGGATCCATATGTGGTATGTGAAAAGAACACACATGCAATGACTCTGGTTGTTTTTAGTAAAAAGAACACACATGCAATGAAACTTGTGGATCCATAGGTGGATTGTGAAAAGAGCACACATGCAATGACACTTGTGGATCCATATGTGGTATATGAAAAGGACACACATGCAATGACTCTTGTTGTTGTTAGTAAAAAGAACACACATGCAATGACACTGGTGGATCCATATGTGGATTGTTAAAAGAGCACACATGAAATGACACTGGTGGATCCATATGTGGTTTGTGAAAAGAACACACATGGAATGACTCTGGTTGTTGTTAGTAAAAAGAACACACATGCAATGACACTGGTGGATCCATAGGTGGATTGTGAAAAGATCACACATGCAATGACACTGGTGGATACGTATGTGGTCTCTGAACAGAACACACATGAAATGACTCTGGTTGTTGTTAGTAAAAAGAGGACACGTGCAATCACACTGGTGGATCCATAGGTGGATTTCTAAAAGAACAAACATGCAATGACACTGGTGGATCCATATGTGGTATGTGAAAAGAACACACATGCAATGACTCCAGTTGTTGTTAGTAAAAAGAATACACATGCAATGACACTGGTGGATCCATGTGTGGTCTCTGAAGAGAACACACATTTCAATGACACTGGTGGATCCATATGTGGTATATGAAAAAAACACATGAAATGACTCTAGTTGATGTTAGTAAAAAGAACACACATGCAATGACACTGGTGGATCCATATGTGGTATGTGAAAAGAGCACACATGAAATGACTCGATTTGTTGTTAGTAAAAAGAACACACATGCAATGACACTGGTGGATCCATGTGTGGTCTCTGAAGAGAACACACATTTCAATGACTCTTGTTGTTGTTAGTAAACAGAACACACATGCAATGATACTGGTGGATCCATGTGTGGTCTATGAAGAGAACACACATGCAATGACTCTTGTTGTTGTTAAAAAATACGAGCACACATGCAATGACACTGGTGGATCCATAGGTGGATTGTGAAAAGAGCACACATGCGATGACACTGCTGGATCCATATGGGGTATGTGAGAAGAACACACATGCAATGAATCTGGTTGTTAGTAAAAGAACACACATGTAATGACACTGGTGGATCCATGTGTGGTGTCTGAAGAGAACACACATTTCAATGACACTAGTGGATCCATATGTGGTATGTGAAAAGAACACACATGAAATGACTCCAGTTGTTGTTAGTAAAAATAACACACATGCAATGACACTGGTGGATCCATATGTGGTATGTGAAAAGAACACACATGAAATGACTCCAGTTGTTGTTAGTAAAAGGAACACACATGCAATGACACTGGTGGATCCATGTGTGGTCTTTGAAGAGAACACACATTTCAATGACTCTGGTTGTTGTTAGTAAAAAGAATACACATGCAATGACACTGGTGGATCCATGTGTGGTCTCTGAAGATAACACACATGCAATGACTCTGGTTGTTGTTAGTAAAAAGAGGACACTGGTGGATTGTGAAAAGAACACACATGCAATGACACTGGTGGATCCATAGGTGGATTGTGAAAAGAACACACATGCAATGACACTGGTGGATCCATATGGGGTATGTGAGAAGAACACACATGCAATGAATCTGGTTGTTAGTAAAAAGAACACACATGTAATGACACTGGTGGATCCATGTGTGGTGTCTGAAGAGAACACACATTTCAATGACACTAGTGGATCCATATGTGGTATGTGAAAAGAACACACATGAAATGACTCCAGTTGTTGTTAGTAAAAATAACACACATGCAATGACACTGGTGGATCCATATGTGGTATGTGAAAAGAACACACATGAAATGACTCCAGTTGTTGTTAGTAAAAGGAACACACATGCAATGACACTGGTGGATCCATGTGTGGTCTTTGAAGAGAACACACATTTCAATGACTCTGGTTGTTGTTAGTAAAAAGAATACACATGCAATGACACTGGTGGATCCATGTGTGGTCTCTGAAGATAACACACATGCAATGACTCTGGTTGTTGTTAGTAAAAAGAGGACACTGGTGGATTGTGAAAAGAACACACATCCAATGACACTGGTGGATCCACAGGTGGATTGTGAAAAGAACACACATGCAATGACACTGGTGGATCCATATGTGGTATGTGAAAAGAACACACATGCAATGACTCTATTTGTTGTTATTAAAAAGAACACACATGAAATGACACTAGTGGATCCATTTGTGGTCTCTGAAGAGAACACACATTTCAATGACACTAGTTGTAGTTAGTAAAAAGAACACACATGCAATGACACTGGTGGATCCATGTGTGGTCTCTGAAGAGAACACAAATGCAATGACTCTGGTTGTTGTGAGTAAAAAGAGACACATGCAATGACACTGGTGGATCCATAGGTGGATTTTGAAAAGAACACACATGCAATGACACTGGTGGATCCATATGTGGTCTGTGAAAAGAACACACATGCAATGACTCTGGTTGTTGTTAGTAAAAAGAGGACACATGCAATCACACTGGTGGATCCATAGGTGGATTTCTAAAAGAACAAACATGCAATGACACTGGTGGATCCATATGTGGTACGTGAAAAGAACACACATGCAATGACTCTGGTTGTTGTTTGTAAAAAGAACACACATGCAATGAAACTTGTGGATCCATAGGTGGATTGTGAAAACAGCACACATGCAAACTTGTGGATCCATATGTGGTATGTGAAAAGGACACACATGCATTGACTCTTGTTGTTGTTAGTAAAAAGAACACACATGCAATGACACTGGTGGATCCATATGTGGTATGTGAAATAAACACACATGCACTGACTTCACTTGTTGTTAGTAAAAAGAACACACATGCAGTGACACTGGTGGATCCATGTGTGGTGTCTGAAGAGAACACACATTTCAACGACACTGGTGGATCCATATGTGGTATGTGAAAAGAACACACATGCAATGACTCTAGTTGTTGTTAGTAAAAAGAGCACACATGCAATGACACTGGTGGATCCATAGGTGGATTGTGAAAACACCACACATGCAATGACACTGGTGGATCCATATGTGGTATGTGAAAAGAACACACATGCAATGACTCTGGTTGTTGTTAGTAAAAAGAACACACATGCAATGAAACTTGTGGATCCATAGGTGGATTGTGAAAAGAGCACACATGCAATGATACTTGTGGATCCATATGTGGTATGTGAAAAGGACACACATGCAATGACTCTTGTTGTTGTTAGTAAAAAGAACACACATGCAATGACACTGGTGGATCCATATGTGGCTTGTTAAAAGAGCACACATGCAATGACACTGGTGGATCCATATGTGGTTTGTGAAAAGAACACACATGCAATGACTCTGGTTGTTGTTAGTAAAAAGAACACACATGCAATGACACTGGTGGATCCATAGGTGGATTGTGAAAAGAGCACACGTGCAATGACACTGGTGGATCCGTGTGTGGTCTCTAGAGAGAACACACATGCTATGACTCTGGTTGTTGTTAGTAAAAAGAGCACACATGCATTGACATTGGTGGATCCATAGGACGATTGTTAAAAGAATACACATGCAATGACACTGGTGGATCCATATGTGGTATATGAAAACAACACACATGCAATGACTCTGGTTGTTGTTAGTAAAAAGAACACGCATGCAATGACACTGGTGGATCCATAGGTGGATTGTGAAAAGAGCACACATGCAATGTCACTGGTGGATCCATATGTGGTATGTGAAAAGAACACACATGCAATGACTCTAGTTGTTGTTGCTAAAAAGAACACACATGCAATGACACTAGTGGATCCATAGCTGGATTGTGAAAACAGCACACATGACATGACACTAGTGGATCCATATGTGGTATGTGAAATAAACACACATGCGCTGACTCCACTTGTTGTTAGTAAAAAGAACACACATGCAATGACACTGGTGGATCCATGTGTGGTGTCTGAAGAGAACACACATTTCAACGACACTGGTGGATCCATATGTGGTATGTGAAAAGAACACACATGAAATGACTCCAGTTGTTGTTAGTAAAAATAACACACATGCAATGACACTGGTGGATCCATATGTGGTATGTGAAAAGAACACACATGAAATGACTCCAGTTGTTGTTAGTAAAAAGAACACACATGCAATGACACTGGTGGATCCATGTGTGGTCTCTGAAGAGAACACACATGCAATGACTCTGGTTGTTGTGAGTAAAAAGAGCACACATGCAATGACACTGGTGGATCCATAGGTGGATTTTGAAAAGAACACACATGCAATGACACTGGTGGATCCATATGTGGTCTGTGAAAAGAACACACATGCAATGACTCTGGTTGTTGTTAGTAAAAAGAACACACATGCAATGAAACTGGTGGATCCACAGGTGGATTGTGAAACGAGCACACATGCAATGACACTGGTGGATACATATGTGCTATGTGAAAAGGACACAGATGCAATGACTCTTGTTGTTGTTAGTAAAAAGAACACACATGCAATGACACTGGTGGATCCATATGTGGATCGTGAAAAAGAGCACACATGCAATGAGACTGGTGGATCCATATGTGGTATATGAAAAGAACACACATGCAATGACTCTGGTTGTTGTTAGTAAAAAGAACACACATGCAATGACACTGGTGGATCCATAGGTGGATTGTGAAAAGAGCACACATGCAATGATACTAGTGGATCCGTATGTGGTCTCTGAAGAGAGCACACATTTCAATGACTCTGGTTGTTGCTAGTAAAAAGAACAAACATGCAATGACAGTGGTGGATCCATGTGTGGTATCTAAAGAGAACACACATGCAATGACTCTGGTTGTTGTTAGTAAAAAGAGGACACATGCAATCACACTGGTGGATCCATAGGTGGATTTCTAAAAGAACAAACATGCAATGACACTGGTGAATCCATATGTGGTACGTGAAAAGAACACACATGCAATGACTCTGGTTGTTGTTAGTAAAAAGAACACACATGCAATGACACTGGTGGATCCATGTGTGGTCTCTGAAGAGAACACACATTTCAATGACACTAGTTGTTATTAGTAAAAAGAACACACATGCAATGACACTGGTGGATCCATGTGTGGTCTCTAAAGAGAACACACATGCAATGACTCTGGTTGTTGTTAGTAAAAAGAGCACACATGCATTGACATTGGTGGATCCATAGGAGGATTGTTAAAAGAATACACATGCAATGACACTGGTGGATCCATATGTGGTATATGAAAACAACACACATGCAATGACTCTGGTTGTTGTTAGTAAAAAGAACATGCATGCAATGACACTGTGGATCTATAGGAGGATTGTGAAAAGAGCACACATGCAATGACACTGGTGGATCCATATGTGGTATGTGAAAAGACACACATGCAATGACTCTAGTTGTTGTTATTAAAAAGAACACACATGCAATGACACAAGTGGATCCATTTGTGGTCTCTGAAGAGAACACACATTTCAATGACACTAGTTGTAGTTAGTAAAAAGAACACACATGCAATGACACTGGTGGATCCATGTGTGGTCTCTGAAGAGAACACACATTTCAATGATACTGGTTGTTATTAGTAAAAACAACACTCAGGCAATGACACTGGTGGATCCATGTGTGGTCTCTGAAGAGAACACACATGCAATGACTCTGGTTGTTGTTAGTAAAAAGAGCACACATGCATTGACATTGGTGGATCCATAGGAGGATTGTTAAAAGAATACACATGCAATGACACTGGTGGATCCATATGTGGTATATGAAAACAACACACATGCAATGACTCTGGTTGTTGTTAGTAAAAGAACACACATGCAATGACACTGGTGGATCCATAGGTGGATTGTGAAAAGAGCACACATGCAATGTCACTGGTGGATCCATATGTGGTATGTGAAAAGAACACACATGCAATGACTCTAGTTGTTGTTGCTAAAAAGAACACACATGCAATGACACTAGTGGATCCATAGCTGGATTGTGAAAACAGCACACATGACATGACACTAGTGGATCCATATGTGGTATGTGAAATAAACACACATGCGCTGACTCCA
>CAJUXJ010000162.1:0-44445 GCA_910589775.1 Avena eriantha
TCTTTTCATAAACCACATGGATTCACCAGTGTCATTGCATGTGTGTTCTTTCCATAAACCACCACTAGTGTCATTGCATGTTCGTTACTTTCATAAACCACATGGATCCACCAGTGTCATTGCATGTGTGTTCTTTTCATAAACCAGAACTAGATTCATTGCAGGTGTGTTCTTTCCATAAACCACATGGAACCATCACCACTGTCATTGCATGTGTGTTCTTTTCATAAACAACCACTAGTGTCATTCCATGTGTGTCTTTCCATAAACCACATCGATCCACCAGAGTCATTGGAATGTCTTTGCATGTGTGGTCTTTTCCTAAACCACCACTAGTGTCATTGCATGTGTGTTATTTCACTAAACCACATGGATCCACCAGAGTCATTTGCATGTGTGTCCTTTTCATAAACCACCACTAGAGTCATTTCATGTTTGTTCCTTTCCTAAACGAGACCTAGTTTCATTGCATGTTTGTTCTTTTCATAAACCACATGGATCCACCAGCGTCATTGCATGTGTGTTCTTTTCCTAAACGACCACTTGTGTCATTGCATGTGTGTTATTTTACTAAACCACCCCTAGATTCATTGCATGTGTGTTCTTCCCATAAACCTCATCGAACCACCACCAGTGTCATTGCACATGTGTTCTTTTCATAAACCACCACTAGTGGCATTGCATGTGTGTTCTTTCCATAAACCACATGGATCCACAAGAGTCATTTGCATGTGTGTTCTTTTCCTAAACCACCACTAGTGTCATTCCATGTGTGTTCCTTCCTAAACCACATGGATCCACAGTGTCATTGCATGTGCGTTATTTTCCTAAACCACCACTAGAGTCACTGAATGTGTTTACTTTTCATAAACCATAACTAGAGTCATTGAATGTTTGTTCTTTTCATACACCTCATGGATCCACCAGTATGATTGCATGTGTGTTTTTTTCCTAAAACACCACTAGTGTCATTGCATGTTTGTTCTTTTCATAAACCACATGGATCCACCAGTGTCATTGCATGTGCGTTCTTTATCTAAACAACCACCAGTATCTTTGCATGTGTGTTCTTTCCACAAACCACCACTAGTGTCATTGCATGTTTGTTCTTTTCATAAACCACATGGATCCACCAGTGTCATTGCATGTGTGTGCTTTAAATTAACCACAACTAGATTCATTACATGTTTGTTCTTTCCATAAACCACATGGAACCACCACCAGTGTCATTTGCATGTGTGTTCTTTTCAATGACCACCACCAGTGTCATTGCATGTGTGTTCTTTCCATAAACCAGATGGATCCATCAAAGTCATTTGCATGTCATTGCATGTGTGTTATTTTACTAAACCATATGGATCCACCAGAGTCATTTGGATGTGTGTGCTTTTCATAAACCACTACTAGAGTCATGGCATATTTGGTCCTTTCATAAACCACAACTAGAGACATTGCATGTGTGTTCTTTTACTAAACCACCACTAGTTTCAATGCATGTTTGTTCTTTCCATAAACCACATGGATCCAATAGTGTCATGCCATGTGTGTTCTTTTCATAAACCACCACTACTGTCTTTGCATGTGTGTTCTTTTCCTAAACCACCAATAGTTTCATTACATGTTTGTTCTATTCATAAACCACATGGATCCACCAGTGTTTTTGCATGTGTATTATTTTCGTAAACAACCACTAGATTCATTGCATGTGTGTTATTTTCGTAAACAACCACTGGATTCATTGCATGTGTGTTCTTTCCATAAGCCACATGGAACCACCACCAATGTCATTGCATATGTGTTCTTTTCATAAACCACCACTAGTGTCATTGCATGTGTGTTCTTTCCATAAACCACAAGGATCCACCAGAGTCATTTGCATGTGTGTTCTTTTCCTAAACCACCACTAGATTCAGTGCATGTGTGTTCCTTCCTAAACCATATGGATAAAACGGTGTCTTTCCATGTGTGTCGTTTTCCTAAACCACCACTAGAGTCATTTCATGTGTGTACTTTTGATAAACCACAACTAGAGTCATTGAATCCTTGTTCTTTTCATAAACCACATGGATCCACCAGTGTCTTTGCATGTGTGTTCTTTGCATAAACCACCACTAGTGTCATTGCATGTTTGTTACTTTCATAAACCACATGGATCCACCAGTGTCATTGCATGTGTGTTCTTTTCATAAACCAGAACTAGATTCATTGCAGGTGTGTTCTTTCCATAAACCACATGGAACCATCAAGAGTCTCATTGCATGTGTGTTCTTTTCATAAACCACCACTAGTGTCATTCCATGTGTGTTCTTTCCACAAACCACATGGATCCAACAGAGTCATTTGAATGTCTTTACATGTGTGGTCTTTTCCTAAACCAGCACTAGTGTCATTGCATGTGTGTTATTTAACTAAACCACATGGATCCACCAGAGTCATTTGCATGTGTGTCCTTTTCATAAAGCACCACTAGAGTCATTTCATGTTTGTTCCTTTCCTAAACGAGACCTAGTTTCATTGCATGTTTGTTCTTTTCATAAACCACATGGATCCACCAGCGTCATTGCATGTGTGTTCTTTTCCTAAACCACCACTAGCGTCATTGCATGTGTGTTATTTTACTAAACCACCCCTAGATTCATTGCATGTGTGTTCTTCCCATAAACCTCATGGAACCACCACCAGTGTCATTGCACGTGTGTTCTTTTCATAAACCACCACTAGTGACATTGCATGTGCGTTCTTTCCATAAACCACATGGATCCACAAGAGTCATTTGCATGTGTGTTCTTTTCCTAAACAACCACTAGACTCATTGCATGTGTGTTCCTTCCTAAACCACATGGATCCACCAGTGTCATTGCATGTGCGTTATTTTCCTAAACCACCACTAGAGTCATTGAATGTGTTTACTTTTGATAAACCACAACTAGAGTCATTGAATGTTTGTTCTTTTCATAAACTACAAGGATTCACCAGTGTCATTGCATGTGTGTTTTTTCCTAAAACACCACTAGTGTCATTGCATGTTTGTTCTTTTCATAAACCACATGGATCCACCAGTGTCATTGCATGTGTGTTCTTTATCTAAACAACCACCAATATCTTTGCATGTGTGTTCTTTCCACAAACCACCAATAGTGTCATTGCATGTTTGTTCTTTTCATAAACCACATGGATCCACCAGTGTCATTGCATGTGTGTTCTTTATATAAACCACAACTAGATTCATTACATGTGTGTTCTTTCCATAAACCACATGGAACCACCACCAGTGTCGTTTGCATGTGTGTTCTTTTCAGTGACCACTACCAGTGTCATTGCATGTGTGTTCTTTCCATAAACCACATGGATCCATCAGAGTCATTTGCATGTCTTTGCATGTGTGGTATTTTCCTAAACCACCACTAGTGTCATTGCATGTGTGTTATTTTACTAAACCATATGGATCTGCCAGAGTAATTTGGATGTGTGTCCTTTTCATAAACCACCACTAGAGTCATGGCATATTTGGTCCTTTCATAAACCACAACTAGAGACATTGCATCTGTGTTCTTTTACTAAACCACAACTAGTGTCATTGCATGTCTGTTCTTTCCATAAACCACATGGATCCAATTGTGTCATGCCATGTGTGTTCTTTTCATAAAGCACCACTAGTGCCTTTGCATGTGTGTTCTTTTCCTAAACCACCACTAGTTTCATTGCATGTTTGTTCTTTTCATAAACCACATGGATCCACCAGTGTTTTTGCATGTGTGTTATTTTCCTAAACAACCACTAGATTCATTGCATGTGTGTTCTTTCCATAAACCACATGGAACCACCACCAGTGTCATTGCATATGTGTTCTTTTCATAAACCACCAATAGTGTCATTGCATGTGTGTTATTTCCATAAACCACATGGATCCACCAGAATCATTTGCATGTGTGTTCTTTTCCTAAACTACCACTAGATTCAGTCCATGTGTGTTCCTTCCTAAACCACATGGATAAACCAGTGTCTTTCCATGTGTGTTCTTTTCCTAAACCACCACTAGAATCATTTCATGTGTGTACTATTCATAAAACACAACTAGAGTCATTGAATGCTTGTTCTTTTAATAAACCACATGGATCCACCAATGTCTTTGCATGTGTGTTCTTTCCATAAACCACAACTAGTGTCATTGCATGTTTGTTACTTTCATAAACCACATAGATCCACTAGTGTCATTGCATGTCTGTTCTTTTCATAGACCAGAACTAGATTCATTGCAGGTGTGTTCTTTCCATAAACCACATGGAACCATCACCAGTTTCATTGCATGTGTGTTCTTTTCATAAAACACCACTAGTGTCATTCCATGTGTGTTCTTTCCATAAACCACATGGATCCACCGGTGTCATTGCATGTGTGTTCTTTTCCTAAACCACCACTAGTGTCTTTGCATGTGTGTTATTTAACTAAACCACATGGATCCACCAGAGTCATTTGTATGTCTGTCCTTTTGATAAACCACCACTAGAGTCATTGCATGTTTGTTCCTTTCCTAAACGAGACCTAGTTTCATTGCATGTTTGTTCTTTTCATAAACCACATGGATCCACCAGCGTCATTGCATGTGTGTTCTTTTCCTAAACCACCACTAGTGTCATTGCATGTGTGTTATTTTACTAAACCACATGGATCCACCAGAGTCATTTGCCTATGTGTCCTTTTCATAAATCACCACTAGAGTCATTGCATGTTTCTTCCTTTCCTAAACCACAACTAGAGACATTGCATGTGTTTTCTTTTCCTAAACCACCACTAGTGTCATTGCATGTTTGTTCTTTCCATAAACCACATGGATCCACCAGTGTCATTGCATATGTGTTATTTTCCTAAACCACCACTAGTGTCTTTGCATATGTGTTGTTTTCCTAAACCACCACTAGTGTTATTGCATGTTTGTTCTTTTCATAAACCACATGGATCCACTAGTGTAATTTCATGTGTGTTCTTTTTCTAAACCACCACTAGATTCATTGCATGTGTGTTCTTTCCATAAACCACATCGAACAACCACTAGTGTCATTGCATGTGTTCTTTTCCTAAACCACCACTAGTGTCATTGTATGTGTTACTTTTCATAAATCACAACTAGAGTCATTGCATGCTTGTTCTTTTCATAAACCACATGGATCCACCAGTGTCTTTGCATGTGTGTTCTTTCCATAAACCACCATTAGTGCCATTGCATGTTTCTTATTTTCATAAACCACACGGATCCACCAGTGTCATTGCATGTGTGTTCTTTTCATAAACCACAACTAGATTCATTGCAGGTGTGTTATTTCCATAAACCACATGGAACCACCACAGTGTCATTGCATGCGTGTTCTTTTCATAAACCACCACTAGTGTCATTGCATGTGTGTTCTTTCCATAAACCACATGGATCCACAAGAGTCATTTGCATGTGTGTTCTTTTCCTAAACCACCACTAGACTCATTGCATGTGTGTTCACTACAGCACGAATAGGTATATAGCTACACATAAATGCCAACGGTGTTGATATGTGTATCTAGGGTCCAACTCCTCCACATCCCCACTCCTAGTCTAATTTATCCTCCTACCAGCCACCAAGCACTCGGCCCAATCCCACACCGGTTCCCATCCTAAAAAAAACTCCCCATCTAATAAGCCCTAGCAACACCACGACACCACCACCGTGAACGATGCGCCGCCACAGCCATCCACGCCTCCTTCCTGATCCCTCGCCATGGCGGCCAGAGATCTCGGACTGCTCGACGGCGAGCCACCCCCGTCCCAGGGGAGTAGGAACGTCTCTTCCGGATCCCCTCGCCTTGGCTATCTTGCTGGTCTGTCGCTACTCAGCGACCATGCACTGATTGATGCGGCGTCGCTGGGAGAAGAAGGGGCGCTGCAGCGAGGCGGAACACAGGGGCACGACGCCAAGGGCCATTCAGGTGCTACTCCTCTTTCCTCGTTCATGATTCCTCTCTCGTTTTCCTAGGCTTTAACCCGTTCATATTCTTTCTAGGATTGAGTCAATCACTATGTCTTAATGTATATGTAGCCCTTATATTCGAAGCGCACAGACGACCACCAATAATTAGAAGATTTGTTTTTCTCAAATCTTACTGTCTATTTTGAATCTTGATGCAAACTGCGGTCAAGCAGTCTTTAGTTCTTCACCGGAAACAGAAGTTAATTTCGAATTGTTCACTTCAAATCGATGTTTAATGGCACTACAACACGATTAGTCCTACAACAACACATAATAGTTTGCAGCGCTGCTTTTATGCCTACCTAAATTCCACGTCCTCACGTACACCGGTTGTAGTTCTATCCTAACTAGTCCCCCACCTCTGTAGCCCCGCTCCGCATCCCTTCCTCGGAGGCTCCCCCATGTAGCCCAATGGACGGTCCACCGTGGCCGCCTCACCACCGTCGCTGCACTCCTCCTAGTCGCCGCCCTTGTTGTGGCGTACCTCTCCATCTTCAAGGTCGCGTGATGACCACGCACCGGGATAGGCGCAGGTGCAACAATCTGTTAGGGTAGGTCCGTTTGTTGCCTAGAAAATACTCATTGCCGTTCTTATGCTACACTCTTAATCTTCATCAATTTCTACTTCCGAATCCTCTTTAATTTTTAGTGCGTTCAAGTTCCCGGTCTTCCTTTTCAACATTTATCTGATAGTTTACAACAACTTTGTTAATTGCTGGATCCATAAGGTCCAAAACAAATTGTATACTATGTATCAATTCGCTGCAGCTTATTTCATTATATAAAATCGCTTGTCCTGCTACAGCTGCTATCTGCTTAACATTAGAAAGCACGTACATGTCCCTATCAACTGCAGCCATTTAAGAGGATTTTCTTCTTTTGACTTGTTTATAGTTCTGAATCACCTATTAAGGGGAGGATGCATGTGGTTGTAGTACTGGCTAAAGACACAAAAGAATGAGATGGCTCCCTCTATCATTGCAAGTGGAGAGGATGTCATGTGGACTTCTGGTCTAGTCTTTGGGAAACGACAGGTTTGTAGATTGGTTAGACCATGAAGTGAGAGAGTTTGTAGCATGCACGCCAGCTTACTCTTTTATTGTGATGTTCCCTGGTATGAATCTCACTGTTAATTCAAAGTTCATAATTCAATGTTACTAGATTGACCATTTCAGATCATTGAGATGGCTATTCATGAACCTAATTAAACATGAACAAATCGTTTACAATCACTACTATGTTATTATAATAAGGGACGTATTTTATTATTGCATCTAGTTCTATTAAATTTAGAATGACATAGGTATGATATTTCTATTAAATTCAGAATGACATAAGTATGATAAGTTTCATTACCAGCTCAATAGTTAACTTTCCTGAACATTTTCAGGGCTGTGGATATTGTGATTATGTCTTGCAAATTATCTTGAGTTAGGCAGACATAGGTACTGTTTGTTCTAGCATTGTTGAGAGTTCAGACCTAATAGTCAAAACAATGCAATGGCAGGTGAGGAAGATAAGAAGGCTTTCGGAAGCGTTTAGATGAATTCCGCTCCTTGCTGCATGATACCTTGGGAAATTTTAAATGTGCATAACAAAAAACCATGTCAGGTCGGGTCTATCTCTTCTCACTTCACATGTAGTACTAATCTTCTAGAAGGCATATGTGCTAAGGTACCCCCAATCTACTATGTTGTTGTTTTATTGGTCCAAATATTAATGTCATTTGCAACTCGATGACTATTTATATTATATACTTATAGATATAATAATTAGCAGGATGGTAAATATTTACACAATAACGTGCTAACATTGTCAACTGTTAGATTAACTCGTGCTAACAAGAGTTGTTGCGTATTAAACAAGAGAAAAAAGAAATGGATCAGAGTTACAAAGAATAGATTTACGCAAAGCATATTACCATAAAGGAATATCGTATGTGCCAGCTTATCTGTACCAATATACTCCCTCTGTTTCATAATATAAGATGTCTTAGCTTGCATTGGAGGGAGTATGAGTAAGAAATGGTATTAGTCATCTGCCTAAATTTTATATGCGTATGTATGGGCAAGTTGCCACATGGGTACTGAAATTGGGACTTTGTTTTTTTGCAGGGCGAGAAGATCAGCAAGACTACTACTATATGCGGATTCTACATTAGAAGGCTGAGAAGGAATATATATATATAGGATTAGTTAGAACATTATGTCTTGAAGAAATATTGTAAAATGTGTACTCTTAAGATAATTTTAGTGTATGATATGTGATTTCAATAATCAATATATTTAATTGTTTCTTCATGCAATGCATCCATATCTGGTGATTTATGTGCGTTGCCATACATATCCTATATAGTCTACATTCTCTCGCCAATGGGGAAAAATACTAAGATCAAGCACTCACTTCAAAAAATTATTTATTTTATATAAAACAATTCAATCTGCATAATTTGTGTTCCAACAGATATAATTGTTGCTCGACATCTTTTGCCACTTTGCAACGCTTTACCTATTGATTACCAACAGACATATATGCGTTGCTTTATATCCTTGCAATGCCCAAAAACGCAACGCATACTAAATCCGTTGGTAATGGAGCTAGCAACGCTTACATGGGCGTTTAGATACGGATTTGTGCGTTGTTGTAGAGGGGTTCATGTTGTAGAGGTTCCTTCCTAAACCACATGGATCCACCAGTGTCATTGCATGTGTGTTATTTTCCTAAACCACCACTAGAGTCATTGAATGTGTTTACTTTTGATAAACCACAACTAGAGTCATTGCATGTTTGTTCTTTTCATAAACTACAAGGATCCACTAGTGTCATTGCATGTGTGTTTTTCCTAAAACACCACTAGTGTCATTGCATGTTTGTTCTTTTCATAAACCACATGGATCCACTAGTGTCATTGCATGTGCGTTCTTTATCTAAACAACCACCAGTATCTTTGCATGTGTGTTCTTTCTACAAACCACCAATAGTGTCATTGCATGTTTGTTCTTTTCATAAACCACATGGATCCACCAGTGTCATTGCATGTGTGTTCTTTAAATAAACCACAACTAGATTCATTACATGTGTGTTCTTTCCATAAACCACATGGAACCACCACCAGAGTCATTTGCATGTGTGTTCTTTTCAATGACCACCACCAGTGTCATTGCATGTGTGTTCTTTCCATAAACCAAATGGATCCATCAGAGTCATTTGCATGTCTTTGCATGTGTGGTATTTTCCTAAACCACCACTAGTGTCATTGCATGTGTGTTATTTTACTAAACCATATGGATCCACCAGAGTAATTTGGATGTGTGTCCTTTTCATAAACCACCACTAGAGTCATGGCATATTTGGTCCTTTCATAAACCACAACTAGAGACATTGCATGTGTGTTCTTTTACTAAACCACCACTAGTGTCATTACATGTTTGTTCTTTCCATAAACCACATGGATCCAATAGTGTCATGCCGTGTGTTCTTTTCATAAAGCACCACTAGTGTCTTTGCATGTGTGTTCTTTTCCTAAGCCACAGCTAGATTCATTGCATGTTTGTTCTTTTCATAAACCACATGGATCCACCAGTGTTTTTGCATGTGTGTTATTTTCCTAAACAACCACTAGATTCATTGCATGTGTGTTCTTTCCATAAACCACATGGAACCACCACCAGTGTCATTGCATATGTGTTCTTTTCATAAACCACCATTAGTGTCATTGCATGTGTGTTCTTTCCATAAACCACATGGATCCACCAGAGTCTTTTGCATGTGTGTTCTTTTCCTAAACCACCACTAGATTCAGTGCATGTGTGTTCCTTCCTAAACCACATGGATAAACCAGTGTCTTTCCATGTGTGTTCTTTTCCTAAACCACCACTAGAGTCATGTCATGTGTGTACTGTTCATAAACCACAACTAGAGTCATTGAATGCTTGTTCTTTTCATAAACCACATGGATCCACCAGTGTCTTTGCATGTGTGTTCTTTCCATAAACCACAACTAGTGTCATTGCATGTTTGTTACTTTCATAAACCACATGGATCCACTACTTTCATTGCATGTGTGTTCTTTTCATAAACCAGAACTAGATTCATTGCAGGTGTGTTCTTTCCATAAACCACATGGAACCACCACTAGTGTCATTACATGTGTGTTCTTTTCATAAACCACCACTAGTGTCATTCCATGTGTGTTCTTTCCATAAACCACATGGATCCACCAGAGTCATTTGCATGTATTTGCATGTGTGATCTTTTCCTAAACCAGCACTAGTGTCATTGCATGTGTGTTATTTAACTAAACCACATGGATCCACCAGAGTCATTTGCATGTCTGTCCTTTTGATAAACCACCACTAGAGTCATTGCATGTTTGTTCCTTTCCTAAATGAGACCTAGTTTCATTGCATGTTTGTTCTTTTCATAAACCACATGGATCCACCAGCGTCATTGCATGTGTGTTCTTTTCCTAAACCACCACTAGCGTCATTGCATGTGTGTTATTTTACTAAACCACATGGATCCACCAGAGTCATTTGCCTGTGTGTCCTTTTCATAAATCACCACTAGAGTCATTGCATGTTTCTTCCTTTCCTAAACCACAACTAGAGACATTGCATGTGTTTTCTTTTCCTAAACCACCACTAGTGTCATTGCATGCTTGTTCTTTCCATAAACCACATGGATCCACCAGTGTCATTGCATATGTGTTCTTTTCCTAAACCACCACTAGTGTCTTTGCATATGTGTTCTTTTCCTAAACCACCACTAGTGTTATTGCATGTTTGTTCTTTTCATAAACCACATGGATCCACTAGTGTAATTTCATGTCTGTTCTTTTCCTAAACCACCACTAGATTCATTGCATGTGTGTTCTTTCGATAAACCACATGGAACCACCACTAGTGTCTTTGCATGTGTTCTTTTCCTAAACCACCACTAGTGTCATTGCGTGTGTGTACTTTTCATAAACCACAACTAGAGTCATTGCATGCTTGTTCTTTTCATAAACCACATGGATCCACCAGTGTCTTTGCATGTGTGTTCTCTCCATAAAGCACCACTAGTGCCATTGCATGTTTCTTATTTTCATAAACCACATGGATCCACCAGTGTCATTGCATGTGTGTTCTTTTCATAAACCACAACTAGATTCATTGTAGGTGTGTTATTTCCATAAACCACATGGAACCACCACCAGTGTCATTGCATGTGTGTTCTTTTCATAAACCACCACTAGTGTCATTGCATGTGTGTTCTTTCCATAAACCACATGGATCCATCCATCTCATTTGCATGTGTGTTCTTTTCCTAAACCACCACTAGACTCATTGCATGTGTGTTCCTTTCTAAACCACATGGATCCACCAGTGTCATTGCATGTGCGTTATTTTCCTAAACCACCACGAGAGTCATTGAATGTGTTTACTTTTCATAAACTAAAACTAGAGTCATTGAATGTTTGTTCTTTTTCATAAACCACATGGATCCACCAGTGTCATTGCATGTGTGTTTTTTCCTAAAACACCACTAGTGTCATTGCATGTTTGTTCTTTTCATAAACAACATGGATCCACCAGTGTCATTGCATGTGCGTTCTATATCTAAACAACAACCAGTATCCTTGCACATGTTGTAGCATCCCATCTGTCTAACAAATGTAATGCTACATGGTTTAGTAATATAATGGCTACTTCCTACATATAATTGTTGCATCATAATTATAGCATGCTCATGTCATCATGCCACCTTGCATTTGAGCATCATATGAAACCCTTTTCATTTGGTTCTTCTCTCATATGCGTTATTAGTTGTATTTGGCTCTTGATATATTGCATTTGAATCTTGATAAATGCTTGATGCCCAAGTTGAGTTGGGGGCATATCTTTTATTCAACTCCATCACCTTTCTTTGTCACCACCTCATAATCCCACCAACCTTCTTTTGGTTCCATCCATCATCTTAATTATATATGAGCCCATGTTTTTCTTTTTGTATTTATATCTAGCTCATAAATAATTGAGGATGGTTCCCTCTAATCTCTACATGCTCCATACCATGGCTATCCTTGTTTTCACAATATTGTGTATCATATCATGCTTGCCACCTATGGTTTGTTGAATTAGGATCATTTTTGAATTATGGTGTGGCAAGATGATAATAATAGTGGTATCTACCCACTATCATAGGCCACATTCTTATTCATGCATGACCATGATTTTAATATACCATATGTGTTGGGAGGCTTCCATAACCAAATTTGGAGGAATAATCCAAACTTGAATTCTTATTAAAACTAGTTGTTTACACAACTAGCAACAATGCATTTAATGCATGCATGCCCCATGCAAGGATTGCCCTCCTTTTATCCCTATCCTTTCTATTTTCTTTTAGTTGGTTTGAATGGTTTTTGGATGGATCAAATTCATATAAGATCAAATGGAAATGAAAGAAAACAAATCTACACCTAGCTACACCACACCACCACCCCATCTACCCCAACCAGCTACCCCATCTACTCCCTAACCTAACCCTAACCACCCTCTAACCTAACCCAAACCAAGCCCCCATGTGTTACATGCCGAGCCTCTTCCTCTCTTTCTCTCTCTCCCTGCCATGCTGGCCCACAATCGAGTCCCTCTCTCTCTGGCCCACCTGGCAGCCCCTACCCTTGCCCTGCCTAGTCATGCCCGCACGTGAGCATGAGGGAGAAGGAAAGGTGGCCGAAGCCACCTTTTCCCACCCCGAGCCCCCACGGCATTCCCCTCTCTCTCCCATCCTTATCCCCATCCCCCTCGCCTCTGCCGTGTCCTAGTACCCCTCCCCCTGGCCCTGTGCCAACCCTCTTCCTCCCCAACCACCGCGATCCGCTTCTTCTCCAACGTCGGCCGCCACTCTCGGCCGCGTCTTCCACCTGCAGATTGAGGAGGCGCACGTGGTGCCGCGGTTGTCGGGGAAGCCCAGCAGGAACCACTGCTTCGCTCCGTGCACAACAATGAGGAGGAGGAGAACCAGGACCACCAGAACCACCGCCGCTCCACCGCAAACCCTAGCTCCGGTCCCCCAGCTCCATCGCCAATCTTCTGCACCTCGGCCCGTTCCACCACCACCGTCGCACTCCCGGTGAGCTGCTGCACCTCTCTGGCAACCTCCTGTTGTTTTTATCTTCCTAGACGAGCAGATCACGGCGACGAACGCCCTCTGTGCACGGCGGGTTCGTTGTCGTCTTCTTGCTGCGCGTTGCGGGACCTTCATCTCGCCGCGTAGCCGAACCCTGCAACGACCTCCGCCCTACCGTGCTGGTACCGCCCCTCTGCACGCACCCCGCGTCGCGGGATCGAACCTCCGCCTCGCCGCGCCGTGGGCTTGCGTTCCGTCAGAGCCGCAGAGAAGATCCACAGTGTCGCGCGCACTTTGCGTAAAACCCCCCAGCTTTTTATTCTGCTCAACCCGCGCTCCCCTCCGACCCCACCTCTCAGCGTCTGTGTATGTTTTACAAGGAGAACCCCCGGGTTCCAAAACCCCAACCCGTAGTCCCCCGGATCCGCCACGTGTCGCCCACCGGCTGGCCACGCGCGCAGCGGACCCGCGAGGCCGCCGGCCCCACCTGTCATTCGCATAGGGTAGATAAGCTCGCGGTGAGGAAAGTTCTATGCGCCGTTTTTCGCTCAGTCAGCTTTGGTCCCACTTGTCAGCGGCTGGGGCTAGCTCGGGCTGAGTATAAAAAGTTTTTCCGATTACCTGTTTTAATAAAACAAATTCAGAAATGTTCAAATAAGATTTCAAATCTGTTTTTAAATAACTTTTGAATTATAAATCCAAATAATACAAATGATATATGTTTTTGAATCAGGAAAATGTGAGGAATTCAAATATGCTATTCAAAATGTTGTTTGACCACTTTAAAATTTCGAGATGATTAAAATTACAACAAAATGCCCTTTTCTTAATAAATTAATAACTTTAATTCTATAACTCCAAATTCAACAAATAATATGTCTAAATCGATCAGCACGACGAGCCTGTTCTATCTATGCATTCCTTGTTCTGAATTGAAGCATGCATCATGTCATTATTAGAAATCAGAACTGTTTTTGGCAATAAAACTTGACCAAATAAAGAATAAAATGAACTATTCTTGTATCCACACCTCACCCTTGCCATGCTACTTTAATGCCATGTAACTTGAGCATCATTCATCATGGCATGCTAGTTTTCTTGTCGCATTTTAATTCATATGCTTGTGCACTTTATTTATGTTGGCCCTTGTTTGTTTGGTTCTTCTTCGAATAGACGCCCAGCAGGAGAATTACCAGGAATCACAGGAGTACTACCTAGATCCATCTCTCGCTTCAACTGAGCTGCCAGGCAAGCACTACCACATGCTTGCATACATACAGTACCTATTGCCTCTATCTTATTCTTGCATCATTGAGTCGCGATTGCATTAAATTGAATCCCAAGTACTGCATAGCCTTTATTTTTAAACCCCACCGAAGCTTGTTCCTCCATCCCATGAGCCATTACTATAGGAGTTGTTTGAGCCATGCCAGTCGTAGAAAGCATGTGTAGGGTATGTGAGTGTCTGGTGGATAACGAGGTACTTAAACAACTTAACCTGAGTAGTAATGGGATAACTAATGAAAGAGGCACCGGTGGGCAATATCTGCTATTTGGTTTTTCATGCTCACTTGTGTCCCGTAGGACCCCGAGTACTTGATTCCTGTTCCTTTTTTATTCGCACTATCCACATCCGGGAGGCCTTTTGGACCCCCCCTTAGCCAGAGCTTGATTCATTCTTATTTCTTGGGGCCACAATTAGTTTGGGGCTTTATTACTATCCTGTACTTATGCCATGATTACTGCTTTATGTAAGATTGTGCGTGGAGCACCTGTACTATTTTGGATCGCGCCACGTTTTCGCGGTATCGACAAGCCCAGTCACACTTTCGGGTTCCCAGTCGTTTACAGCCGCCGTCGCAAACCCTGGGTCCGTCTCGGAGCCGGCCAACTTTGTTGCGGGTAGCTTATTGGGGTGGCCCCCTGAAATATTTCTGAATCCTGTGATCTCTTTGTCGTGAATGCCTCGTTGGGTTTTGAGTTGGTTTTTCCGGAGTTGATCGAGTGTGTGTTGCTATTTGTGCACCCCCTGCAGGGTAAATCTTTCTGAAAGCCGTGTCCGCGGTTATGGCGACTTGGAGCACAGTTTCTCGATCATAGACAAGTCTAATTAAAGTACTGCTTTTAAATTGACTAAGTACCTGACTAGTAAATAGTGCAATACTCATGGAATGGTTAATAAAACTGCCAACGGATGGGGGTTGTTCGTCCGCTTCCTCGTTGGTAAGCGAGGAGGAGGATGGATCTGTTAATTATACTGTTATAACTGTTGTTCTTAAATCACGGACATCCGCCTATCATTGGTTAGGCGGATGGTTAGCGAGTATCTATAGACTTGTTAGTTATTATCTTTTTCTGCAATTGCGTCACCCCAGGTTGTGTCCCCTTTAGAGGCATAAAGACTTGCTGAGTACCCCTAGGGTCTCACACAATAAATTGTTTGATTCAGATGAACAGGTGTACTCGCAAGACGGATACTGGGTGGAGGAGTCGGATGATGTTGGCAACGATCACTCGGTGTAGAGATTCCGGGAACGGGGATCCATGAGATCTGTGGGCGGGATGTGTTTATTTATGTGGCATCTTATGCCGATTTGCTTCTTATTCGTAATTGGATCTTGTTTTGCGCTTCCGCCTGATACTCTGATGTTTGATGTATGAGGAGCTATCCGAAACTATTATGTCTATCTAGGATATTTGGATCTTGCCGTATGGCATTGCAATATTTCTATTTCTTTTAGATGGAATGGCTCTGAGGTCTGTTGTATGTGGCTTGCATACATACTCACTTGTGTATGTAGTTGATCCCTTCGCCTGCCGATTACGCCGCTCGTTCTTGTCCCGATGTTCTGAAAGTGGTTAGGACGGCCGAAAGGTCTACCGTGAGTGGCCCCGGGCCCCACCGTACTATTTTAGCCACTTTCACTCATCCAGGCATGTAACTAAGAGCGTAATTCACCGAGGTAGTTACAATTGGTATCAGAGCCATCCCGCCCTTCAGGGTCTCAGCCAAAATGGTCGTTGTCAGTCTAGCAAGTATTTTTGGTAGTTATGTATACTAGGGAAAAACAAAACGTGAGAGTAGGACTGCTTCCATTTTTCTTCTTACCCACCCACCCACCCTTTTTCTGGTAAGGAAGTGTAACGATTTCAATCCTCTTCTAAAAATTCAAACTAGGATTCACGTGTTCCGGGTTTCGTAGTACCATAGGTTGTGTGTGTGTGTGAGAATTCTTTGTCTATCTGTTGCATCCAAATGTTATCGCTATCTGCCTTTTGGTTATCAACTATTGGTACATTCCATACCGACAGGCCTTTGTAAACCGACGCGATCTATCTGATTCGTTGTATACCGGTGCGATCTGTCTTACTCTTTGTTATTCGACGTTTTCTTGTTTGGGGTGTTTGTTTCCGTAGTTACTAATCTTTAGGTTCATCTTAAGAAGAAGAAGGGGTTGGGATATGTGTTTTACTGATTCATGTGCGGAGTAATGATTTGAGTGCGGGATGGAGTCGCGACCATACCACTACTTTTATCATTCGCTCTTGTATATTGAATTAGTAGAGTTACTAATCTTGATTCGTTAAGTGGTTTTGCGCATATAGTGGTATTTTAATGCCGAAATTTGCGGAATTTTTTTCTTTGTTAGTTTGTGTACCACACTCCTTGTTCAGTCGTGTGCGATATGCTTAATATCTTCTAGGTGCTTTGAACTTTGTTGATATTTTGATATCATCTCAGTGAATTGTATCCTTTAATCTCGGTTAATTCCATTTTGGTACTATTTTGGATTATTATTATTCTCCATTATAGTACTGACTTGTGTTTTATATCAATCACAGGATGGCACCACCACGCCGTTCTGAGGAGGACATACCACCTGAACTGGGGGCTGCTTTGGCAAGTATTGCAAATGCCTTGGGCACTATGCAGCAGAACCAGCAGCGCTTTGAAGAAAGCGTGAGGAGGAATGAGTTTGTACCGCTACCTCCACCTCCCAAGCGAGGAGACATCAAGAGTTTTCTGAAGTTCAGCCCACGCCAATTTGAGGTGTCTGATCAGCCACTTGATGCTGATGATTGGCTACATGAAATATCAAGGTTGCTGATGACTGCGGATGTTCCTGAGCAAGAATGGGTCAAATGTGCCACTCACCTTCTGAAGGGAGATGCAGCTCTGTGGTGGGAAAATTACCTCAAGGCAGACCTCTCTGGTTTTTAGCCTACTTGGGAGCAATTCACTGTGGCTTTCAAAGAGCAATATCTGTTAGAAATTGTCATGGAAAGGATGAAGGAAGTGTTTCTCAACCTCAAGCAGGGCAATGGCAATGTCAATACCTACATCAGAAACTTCATGAACCTTTCTCGGTATGGTGGCGATGAGATCTCTGATGACAAGAAGAAGCAAAAGAGGTTCAGGCATGGACTCAATGCTTCCATCAAATATGCAATCACTCATGCAAGGCCGGGGTCTTTTTTGGAACTCCAACACACAGCTCTGCAGGAAGAAGCAAGTAGGCAAGTGTTTGAGGAGTCAAAGAAACATAGCCGCGATGCAGCAAGCTCTTCAATTATGACAGCTCCTTCTAAGCGTCGTGTCTGGGTTCCTAACACCCCACTGTCGCTCCCGGCTCCACCAAGATCGTCAAGCTACGCGGCAAGGCCACCAAACTCCTTCACTGCGGCTCCTAGGGGCTACAACCACAACTACCTTGGAGCGCCTGGCGGAGTCCCTGGCTATGTTGCTCCACGTCCACCTGGTGCCTGCTACACTTGTGGAAACACTAGGCATCAGCACTGGAATTGTCCAGTGAACAACAAAGCTCTTCCTCCACCACCTCCAAGACCTGCGGCAAGCTCTTCTATGGTTCGTGCACCTCCACCTCGGGCTCTCAACATCAACACCAAGCCTGGGTCTACGGTTGCTCGTGCCAACTATGTCAACGTTGCTCAAGCTGAACATGCACCTGGAGTTGTGATGGGTATGCTTCCTGTTAACTCAGTTCCTACACTAGTTTTATTTGATTCTGGTGCTTCACATTCTTTCGTGTCATACAAGTTTGCGGAGAGTAATGGGTTACCTTCTAATGCTTTACCAACTCGCCTTATGGTGCAATCTCCTGGATCAAACATGAGGGCTTCTAAAATCAGCCATGGCAATGAAATTGAGATTGGTGGCTCTTTGTTTCCGGCTTCCTTAATTATTCTGGGCAATTCTGACATTGATGTTATCTTGGGCATGGATTGGTTAATAGCAAATGCAGCTGTGATTGATTGTGCTGAACGCTCGGTTTCTCTGAAAATTCCTGAAGGCCATATAGTCTGTTCTCCAAGTCTAACTCCTGCAATTCAGCTTTTCTCTTTGGCGGCTCTGAATGATGATGCTATGGAAGCTATTCAGAGTGTTCCGGTAGTCTGTGAGTTCCCAGATGTTTTTCCTGAAGAGTTGCCAGGTATGCCTCCGGATCGAGAGGTTGAGTTTGTGATTGAACTTGAACCTGGTACCGCCCCTATCTCCAAGCGACCTTATAAAAAGGGTCCTGCTGAGTTGGCTGAACTCAAATGTCAGCTGGATGAACAAGAAAAGTTGGGTTTCATTCAGCACCGTACTTCTTCTTGGGGTAGCCCAACCATCTTTGTGAAGAAGCGAGACAAGACTGATAGACTTTGTGTTGACTATCGGGCACTCAATGCTAAAACCATCAAGAATAAATATCCCCTTCCGCGGATTAATGATCTCTTCGATCAGCTAGCTGGAGCTGTGGTATTCTCTAAGCTCGATTTGAGAAGTGGATATCATCAAATCAAGATTCGCAAGGAAGATGTTCCTAAAACAGCTTTCACCACCCGCTATGGTCTGTATGAGTACACGGTTATGTCTTTCGGTCTCACCAACGCACCTGCCACCTTCTCGAGGCTTATGAACTTGGTTTCATGGAGTATCTTGATAAGTTTGTTGTGGTCTATATGGATGACATTCTAGTATATTCTAAGTCAAAGGAAGAACATGAAGAACACCTTCGGTGTGTCCTAAACAAGCTTCGTGAGAACCGCCTGTATGCAAAGTTCTCCAAGTGTGAGTTTTGGCTGCCTCAAGTCACCTACCTTGGTTACGTCATCTCTGCCAAGGGCATTGCCGTCAACCCAGAAACTATTAAGACAATTGTTGACTGGCTTCCTCCCATAAATGTCAAAGAAGTCCGGAGTTTCCTTGGTTTGGCTAGTTACTTCCATCGCTTCGTTCAGAACTTCTCGAAGATTGCGAAGCCTCTTACCGATCTCCTCAAGAAAGGCAAGAAATACCTTTGGACTCCTGCATGTCAAGCAAGCTTTGAAACACTCAAAGAGAAGCTCACTTCCACACCAGTCTTGGTTCCTCTAGATACATCAAAGCCTTTCCAGATATTCTGTGACGCCTCCTTGCAAGGATTGGGTGCGGTCCTTATGCAAGAAAAACAAGTTGTTGCTTATGCTTCTTGACAGTTGAAGACGCATGAGATCAACTATCCTACACATGACCTCGAACTCGTAGCAGATGTCTTTGCTTTGAAAGTATGGAGGCATTACTTGCTTGGCAACCGTTGTGAGATCTTTTCTGGTCACAAGAGTCTGAAGTATATCTTCACACAGCCTGATCTCAACCTTCGTCAGAGGAGGTGGATTGAAGCAATAAATGATTTCGATTTGACCATCAACTACACTCCGGGCAAAGCTAATGTCATGGCCGATGCTCTCAGCCGAAAATCTTATGTCAACAACCTCATGGTGGAAGAACAACAGCCTCTCTTGTGCGAGGAATTCCGCAAGCTCAACCTTGAAATTGTGGATCAAGGGTATCTGCTGAACCTTCTGGCAACCCCACTCTTGGAAGAAAAAGTTCGATCCATTCAACTTGGGGATCCTTACACTAAAAAGAGCATCTCCAATATTCAGCTTCCGAAGTATGAGTCTTTTCAAGTCGACGACCAAGGCACTCTTTTCTTTGAACACCGGATGTTTGTTCCGAACTACCCGGGTTTAAGAGAGCAAGTTCTCAAGGAGGCGCATGATTCTGTTCTTTCTATCCACCCTGGCAGCACTAAGATGTACATGGACTTGAAAACACAGTATTGGTGGCCTGAGTTGAAACGATATTGTGCCAAGTATGTCTCGGAGTGTGATGTCTGCCGTAGAGTTAAAGCTGTCCATCAGAAACCTTCCGGTTTTCTACAGCCATTGAAGCCTCTGGAATGGAAATGGGAGAATGTAGAGATGGACTTCATCACTGGTTTTCCAAGGTCACACAAGGGCAACAATGCAATCTTTGTTTTCATTGACAGGCTGTCTAAAGTGGCTCACTTCTTTCCCGTCAAGGAAACAATTTGTGCAATTCAGTTGGCTGAGCTCTATATCAACATAATTGTCTCTCTGTATGGGGTTCCTCTTGAGATCAGCTCAGACCGTGGAAGCATCTTCACTTCCATGTTCTGGGGAAGTTTCCAAAATGCTTTGGGAACAAAATTGAACTTCAGCACAGCTTACCACCCTCAGTCGTAAGGACAGGTTGAAAGGATCAATCAGATTCTGGAAGATATGCTCCGTGCGTGCGTTATCTCTTTCGGCATGAAGTGGGAAGAATGTCTTCCTTATGCTGAATTCTCTTACAACAACAGCTTCCAAAAAAGTCTAAAGATGGCACCATTTGAGGCTCTCTATGGTCGCAAATGCAGAACTCCGATTGGTTGGTCGGGCGCAGGAGAAAGAATATTGTTTGGCCCCAACATTGTAACTCAAGCGGAGGAGAAGGTTCACATCATTTTGGAAAACCTGAAGATTGCTCAAAGTCGCCAGAAGAGCAATTATGACAGAAAGCACACGGACATGGAGTATGTCCCGGGTGATCTCGTTTACCTTCGTGTCACTCCCATGAGAGGCACGCACCGTTTTGGTATCAAAGGAAAGCTGGCTCCTAGATACATCGGTCCTTTCAAAATTCATGGAAGAAGAGGAGAAGTTGCTTATGCGCATGAGCTACCTAAAAAACTCAAGGTCCATGATGTTTTCCATATCTCTCAACTCAAGAAGTGCTTCAAGGATCCCGGCAGGACCGTGGACCATGAACTTATCAATCTCCAAGAGGATCTGTCTTATCAAGAACACCCCATAAAAATTCTAGAAGTCGCAGAAAGAAGGACTCGCAACAAGTCCATCAAGTTCTGCAAGGTGTAGTGGTCGCACCATTCCGTTGATGAAGCCACTTGGGAACGTGAAGATGAGCTCCGTGCCAAGTATCCTACCCTCTTCGAGTCTTCTTCTTCTTCCTAGAATCTCGGGGCGAGATTCCTGTTTAGTGGGGGAGAGTTGTAGCATCCCATCTGTCTAACAAATGTAATGCTACATGGTTTAGTAATATAATGGCTACTTCCTACATATAATTGTTGCATCATAATTATATCATGCTCATGTCATCATGCCACCTTGCATTTGAGCATCATATAAAACCCTTTTCATTTGGTTCTTCTCTCATATGCGTTATTAGTTGTATTTGGCTCTTGATATATTGCATTTGAATCTCGATAAATGCTTGATTCCCAAGTTGAGTTGGGGGCATATCTTTTATTCAACTCCATCACCTTTCTTTGTCACCACCTCATAATCCCACCAACATTCTTTTGGTTCCATCCATCATCTTAATTATATATGAGCCCATGTTTTTCTTTTTGTATTTATATCTAGCTCATAAATAATTGAGGATGGTTCCCTCTAATATCTACATGCTTCCATACCATGGCTATCCTTGTTTTCA
The DNA here is from genome assembly GCA_910589775.1 of Avena eriantha. Lineage (NCBI taxonomy): Eukaryota > Viridiplantae > Streptophyta > Magnoliopsida > Poales > Poaceae > Avena > Avena eriantha. The sequence goes on from CAJUXJ010000162.1 coordinate 21,901, forward strand.
CAATATTGTGTATCATATCATGCTTGCCACCTATGGTTTGTTGAATTAGGATCACTTTTGAATTATGATGTGGCTAGATGATAATAATAATAGTGGTATCTACCCACTATCATAGGCCACATTCTTATTCATGCATGACCATGATTTTAATATACCATATGTGTTGGGAGGCTTCCATAACCAAATTTGGAGGAATAATCCAAACTTGAATTCTTATTAAAACTAGTTGTTTACACAACTAGCAACAATGCATTTAATGCATGCATGCCCCATGCAAGGATTGCCCTCCTTTTATCCCTATCCTTTCTATTTTCTTTTAGTTGGTTTGAATGGTTTTTGGATGGATCAAATTCATATAAGATCAAATGGAAATGAAAGAAAACAAATCTACACCTAGCTACACCACACCACCAACCCATCTACCCCAACCAGCTACCCCATCTACTACCTAACCTAACCCTAACCACCCTCTAACCTAACCCAAACCAAGCCCCCATGTGTTACATGCCGAGCCTCTTCCTCTCTTTCTCTCTCTCCCTGCCATGCTGGCCCACAACCGAGTCCCTCTCTCTCTGGCCCACCTGGCAGCCCCTACCCTTGCCCTGCCTAGTCATGCCCGCACGTGAGCGTGAGGGAGAAGGAAAGGTGGCCGAAGCCACCTTTTCCCACCCCGAGCCCCCACGACATTCCCCTCTCTCTCCCATCCTTATCCCCACCCCCCTCGCCTCTGCCGTGTCCTAGTACCCCTCCCCCTGGCCCTGCGCCAACCCTCTTCCTCCCCAACCACCGCGATCCGCTTCTTCTCCAACGCCGGCCGCCACTCTCGGCCGCGTCTTCCACCTGCAGATCGAGGACGCGCGCATGGTTCCGCGGTTGTCAGGGAAGCCTAGCGGGAACCACTGCTTCGCTCCGTTCATAGCAACGAGGAGGAGGAGAACCAGGACCACCAGAACCACCGCCACTCCACCGCAAACCCTAGCTCCGGTCCGCCTTCTCCGTCGTCGATCTTCTACACCTCGACCCGTTCCACCGCCACCGTCGCACTCCCGGTGAGCTGCTTCACCTCTCTGGCAACCTCCTGTCATTTTTCTCTTCCTAGACGAGCAGATCACGACGATGAACGCCCTCTGTGCACGGCGGGTTCATCGTCGTCTTCTCGCTGCGCGTCACGAGACCTTCATCTCGCCGCGTAGCCGAACCCTGCAACGACCTCCGCCCTACCGCGTTGGTACCGCCCCTCTGCACGCACCCCGCGTCGCGGGATCGAACCCCCGCCTCGCCGCGCCGTGCGCTGGCGTTCCGTCAGAGCCGTAGAGAAGATCCACAGTGCCGCGCGCACTTTGCGTAAAACCCCCCAGCTTTTTATTCTGCTCAACCCGCGCTGCCCTCCGACCCCACCTGTCAGCGTCTGTGTACGTTTTACAAGGAGCACCCCCGGGTTCCAAAAGCCCAAACCGTAGTCCCCCGGATCTGCCACGTGTCGCCCACCGGCTGGCCGCACGCGCAGCGGACCCGCGAGGCCGCTGGCCCCACCTATCATTCGCATAGGGTAGATAAGCTCGCGGTGAGGAAAGTTCTGTGCGCCGTTCTTCGCTCAGTGAGCTTTGGTCCCACTCGTCAGCGGCTGGGGCTAGCTCGGGCTGAGTATAAAAAGTTTTTCCGATTACCTGTTTTAATAAAACAAATTCAGAAATGTTCAAATAAGATTTCAAATCTGTTTTTAAATAACTTTTGAATTATAAATCCAAATAATACAAATGATATATGTTTTTGAATCAGAAAAATGTGAGGAATTCAAATATGCTATTCAAAATGTTGTTTGACCACTTTAAAATTTCGAGATGATTAAAATTACAACAAAAAGCCCTTTTCTTAATAAATTAATAACTTCAATTCTATAACTCCAAATTCAACAAATAATATGTCTAAATCGATCAGAGCGACGAGCCCGTTCTATTTATGCATTCCTTGTTCCGAATTGAAGCATGCATCATGTCATTATTAGAAATCAGAACTGTTTTTGGCAATAAAATTGACCAAATAAAGAATAAAATGAATTATTCTTGTACCCACTCCTCACCCTTGCCATGCTACTTTAAAGCCATGTAAATTGTGCATCATTCATCATGGCATGCTTGTATGCTTGTCGCATTTTAATTCATATGCTTGTGCACTTTATTTATGTTGGCCCTTGTTTGTTTGGTTCTTCTTCGAATAGACGCCCCGCGGGAGAATTATCAGGAATCACAGGAGTACTACAATGATCCATCTCTCGCTTCAACTGAGCTACCAGGCAAGCACTACCACATGCTTGCATACATATAGTACCTATTGCCTCTATCTTATTCTTGCATCATTGAGTCGCGATTGCATTAAATTGAATCCCTAGTACTGCATAGCCTTTACTTTTAAACCCCACCGAAGCTTGTTCCTCCATCCCATGAGCCATTACTACAGGAGTTGTTTGAGCCATGCGAGTCGTAGAAAAGTATGTGTAGGGTATGTGATTGTCTGATGGAAAACGAGGTACCTAAACAACTTAACCTAAGTAGTAATGGGATAATTAATGAAAGAGGCACCAGTGAGCAATATCTGCTATTTGGTTTTTCATGCTCACTTGTGTCCCGTAGGACCCCGAGTACTTGATTCCTGTTCCTTGACTATTCGCACTATCCACATCCGGGAGGACTTATGGACCCTCCTGAGCCAGAGCTTGATTCATTCTTATTTCTTGGGGCCACAATTTGTTTGGGGCTTTATTACTATCCTGTACTTATGCCATGATTACTGCTTTATGTAAGATTGTGCGTGGAGCACCTGTACTGTTTTGGATCACGCCACGTTTTCGCGGTATCGACAAGCCCAGTCACACTTTCGGGTTCCTAGTCGTTTACAGCCATCGTCACAAACCCTGGGTCCGTCTCGGAGCCAGCCAACTTCGTTGTGGGTAGCTTATTGGGGTGGCCCCCTGAAATATTTCGGAATCCTGTGATCGCTTTGTCGTGAATGCCTCGTTGGGTTTTGAGTTGGTTTTTCCGGGGTTGATCGAGTGTGTGTTGCTATTTGTGCACCCCTGCAGGGTAAATCTTTCTGAAAGCCGTGTCCGCGGTTATGGACGACTTGGAGCACAGTTTCTCGATCATAGACAAGTCTAATTAAAGTACCGCTTTTAAATTGACTAAGTACCTGACTAGTAAATAGTGCAATACTCATGGAATGGTTAATAAAACTGCCAACGGATGGGGGTTGTTCGTCCGCTTCCTCGTTGGTAAGCGAGGAGGAGGATGGATCTGTTAATTATAATGTTATAACTGTTGTTCTTAAATCACGGACATCCGCCTATCATTGGTTAGGCGGATGGTTAACGAGTATCTATAGACTTGTTAGTTATTATCTTTTGCTGCAATTGCGTCACCCTAGGTTGTGTCCCCTTTAGAGGCATAAAGACTTGCTGAGTACCCCTAGGGTCTCACACAATAAATTGTTTGATTCAGATGAACAGGTGTACTCGCAAGACGGATACTGGGTGGAGGAGACGGATGATGTTGGCAACGATCACTCGGTGTAGAGATTCCGGGAACGGGGATCCGTGAGATCTGTGTGCGGGATGTGTTTATTTATGTGGCATCTTATGCCGATTTGCTTCTTATCCATACTCGGATCTTGTTTTCCGCTTCCGCCTGATACTCTAATGTTTGATGTATGAGGAGCTATCCGAAACTATTATGTCTATCTAGGATATTTGGATCTTGCCGTATGGCGTTGCAATATTTCTATTTCTTTTAGATGGAATGGCTCTGAGGTCTGTTGTACGTGGCTTGCATACATACTCACTTGTGTATGTAGTTGATCCCTTCGCCTGCCGATTACGCCGCTCGTTCTTGTCCCGATGTTCTGAAAGTGGTTAGGACGGCCGATAGGTCTACCGTGAGTGGCCTCGGGCCCCACCGTACTATTTTAACCACTTTCGCTCATCCAGGCATGTAACTAAGACTGTAATTCACCGAGGTAGTTACATGTGTGTTCTTTCCATAAACCACCACTAGTGTCATTGCATGTTTGTTCTTTTCATAAACCACATGGATCCACCAGTGTCATTGCACGTGTGTTCTTTAAATAAACCACAACTAGATTCATTACATGTGTGTTCTTTCCATAAACCAGATGGAACCACCACCAGTGTCGTTTGCATGTGTGTTCTTTTCAATGACCACCACCAGTTTCATTGCATGTGTGTTCTTTCCATAAACCACATGGATCCATTAGATTCATTTGCATGTCTTTGCATGTGTCGTCTTTTCCTAAACCACGACTAGTGTCATTGCATGTGTGTTATTTTTCAAACCATATGGATCCACCAGAGTCATTTGCATGTGTGTCCTTTTCATAAACCACCACTAGAGTCATGGCATGTTTGGTCCTTTCATAAACCACAACTAGAGACATTGCATGTGTGTTCTTTTACTAAACCACCACTAGTGTCATTCCATGTTTGTTGTTTCCATAAACCACATGGATCCAACAGTGTCATTCCATGTGTGTTCTTTTCATAAACCACCACTAGTGTCTTTGCATGTGTGTTCTTTTCCTAAACCACCACTAGTTTCATTGCATGTTTGTTCTTTTCATAAACCAGATGGATCCACCAGTGTTTTTACATGTGTGTTATTTTCCTAAACAACCACTGGATTCATTGCATGTGTGTTCTTTCCATAAACCACATGGAACCACCACCAGTGTCATTGCATATGTGTTCTTTTCATAAACCACCACTAGTGTCATTGCATGTGTGTTCTTTCCATAAACCACATGGATCCACCAGTCATTTGCATGTGTGTTATTTTCCTAAACCACCAGTAGATTCAGTGCATGTGTGTTCCTTCCTAAACCACATGGATAAACCAGTGTCATTCCATGTGTGGTCTTTTCCTAAACCACCACTAGAGTCATTTCATGTGTGTACTTTTCATAAACCACAACTAGAGTCATTGCATGCTTGTTCTTTTCATAAACCACATGGATCCGCTAGTGTCTTTGCATGTGTGTTCTTTCCATAAACCACCACTAGTGTCATTGCATGTTTGTTACTTTCATAAACCACATGGATCCACCATTGTGATTGCATGTGTGTTCTTTTCATAAACCAGAACTAGATTCATTGCAGGTGTGTTCTTTCCATAAACCACATGGAACCATCACCAGTGTCATTGTATGTGTCTTTGTATTGGGAACATCAGTACCTGAGAAGGTTAGATAGAGGTGTGGGGGCTAGCAGGGAAGCTATCGACGGCGTCCGCAGGCGGGATTGGATACAAGCAAGCGTAGCTGGACGTAGGAAGTACCTAGGTTCGGAGCCCTTGTAGTGAGGTAAAACTCCTACTCCCACCGGATCTGACTATGGGGGATATATGAACTACAAGTGCTCCTTGAGATGTATTCTCTAGCTACTGCCTTAAATGCACCAAGACCAACCCTTGCTACCGAGGCCTGCCTCTCCTTAGATAGGCAGAGAGGCAACGGTCTCACTGGCTAGTCCGACTGGAGGGACCCATAGGCGAGTCCCAGCTGACTGGGCATCTACAGTATCCGATACGATATGTCCCATCGGAGTATGAGCGGTATGGCTGTCATAGGCATAGTGGACGCCGTGCGAGCCTGTCGTCAGCATCGGGCCACTGTTCTTGCGTCATCCCCGCAAAGTCTTTGGTATGGCTGAGTAGTGGTCGGTCTTGTGATATGGGGTGGCCCGATCTTCTCAGTAAGCGGATGGCGGGTGATGATGGTGGATGATAGATAACTAGCCTGTAGCTATGAACTCTCCCGCTCGATCCCTGATGCCAATGCAACAGCTCTCGAACCTTGTAGGATATTCGCGACACCACGCTCTTGCTCACGCAGCCGTGACCATGAAGGGTAGTATGCAATCTACTAATTCCCAATGGAACAACATATCACACTCAATTATAGTTGGTAGATTCGAACACAGGGTAATTCCAGAGGTTTTATGAAAGAAACAACTCCAAAATATTTTAACGTGGTCTAAAACCTAACTAGGGGTCGTCCCATAGCTTATAAGGGCGGCTGGGGCGGCCAAAAACCGAAACTAAACGCAAACGACTCCAACTGATACAAACCGACTCGGGCCAGATTCGGTCGGCGGGCGGACACTCCGGTCGAAATCGGCCGGACAGTCCGGTCAGGCCGGACACTCCGGGTGAAGTGTACTGGACAGTCCGGTCTGGCCGGAAACTTTGAAGTTTCCGGGTGGAGTCCGTGTAGTGTCCGAACTAACATACTGAATGTCCACGCCAGTTTGCCTCTCGACCAGGCCGGACAGTCCAAGTGGATCTGGCCGGACACTCCGGTCGTGGTAGATCTTTTTGCCTCCGTCTTGATGATCTTCTCTTGCGCCTTCCTCCCACTCCTCCCTCGCGCATCCTTGGGCGATCATCGTGTTGGGCTTCTCTTGTAGCCCTTCTCCTCCTCGCGCCATGCTTGTTTCTCCAACGAACCTGATCATACATAAATGCATAGACTTAGGCAGTATAAAGTTCTCATCCATCAAAGTACCAGATTCGTTTAGGAGTAAATTCACCTGTTGTTCTAGTAGCTTAGCACGAGCTCTTGTAATAGGTCCAATTCTAATCTCATTGGACTGATCCTTTCTTGCAATAGTTGTAGCATCTTCAGTAGTCATTGGGGTAGGTGTAATTGTAGGGATGTCCTCATCATCTCCCCCCTTGAAAAGGCGTCGTCCTCGACGCTCCAAGGTCTTCTCTAGCATATGGTGACAAATCAGCAACGTTGAAGCTATTGCTAACTCCACCAAACTCCTCAATAGGTATATCAACCGAGTAGGCGTTATCATTAATCTTGGCTAACACCTTGTAAGGACCAGCACCACGTGGCTTCAATTTGGACTTTCGAAGTAGTGGAAACCTATCCTTGCGTAGATGCACCCAAACCATATCTCCAGGCTCGAACAACACTTCTTTCCTTGCTTGATTCCTTGCAGCAGCAATGTTCTTGCCTTTCTTCTCAATAGCCTCTCGAGTCTTCTCATGTATTTTCTTCACATAATCAGCACGTTTTGATGCCTCCATATCAACTCTCTCATGTAATGGCAGAGGCACCATATCAAGTGGCGTCAATGGCTTGAAACCATACACCACCTCAAAAGGACAAAGCTGAGTAGTTGAATGCACAGCCCTGTTGTAAGCAAACTCAACATGTGGCAAACACTCTTCCCACTCCCGCAGATTCTTTTTGATCATGGTCCTTAGCAGCTGTGACAATGTTTGGTTCACCACCTCCGTTTGACCATCTGTTTGGGGATGACATGTAGTACTGAACATCAGCTTTTTTCCTAGCTTCCCCCATAAGGTCTTCCAAAAGTAGCTTATGAACTTCACATCACGGTCAGAAACAATCGTCTCTGGTACTCCATGTAATCTCACGATGTCCCTGAAAAACAGGTTAGCAACATGCGATGCATCATCGCTTTTGGGGCAGGCAATAAAATGAGCCATCTTAGAGAACCTATCCACTACCACAAATATAGAATCATGACCTCTCTGTGTTTTAGGTAGACCTAGCACAAAATCCATACTAATGTCTTCCCATGGAGTAGTCGGTGTAGAGAGAGGTGTATACAAACCGTGAGGCTTTAGCTTAGATTTCGACTTGTGGCATGTAATACATCGGCTCACAAATCTGTACACATCACGCCTCATCTTGGGCCAATAAAAATGATCAGCAAGCATGAGCAACGTCTTCTCACGCCCAAAGTGACCCATCAAACCACAAGCATGTGATTCCTGCACTAAGAACAAATGCAACGACGATTCTGGAATACATAGTTTGTTAGCTCGAAACAAATATCCATCATGTATATGATACTTATCCCATGCGTTTCCTTTATCCAACAACGCTTGTAATTGCTTCTGAATTTCCTTAGTTTCTTCAGGATTAGTCCTGTAAGGTGCACGGTTGGGAAGTGTGGCGCCAGGAATCAGGTCCACTTGATGTTCTATACCACGCAATGGGCGCAAACCTGCGGGTACGTCTTCTGGAAACACATCCCCAAAATCCTGCAAAATAGAAGAGACACCAAGAGAAATAGGGGTCATGTCATTAGAAACCAATACCTCGCCCTTGTACATGAGCACAAGTGGCATGGCTGTAGGATCCTCATGAAACTCTCTCATATCTTCCTTAGTGGCTAATATCAATAAACCAGGCACTCTCTCACTTTTCGTTATATCACTCAATTTAGGCTCAATTACTTCAGGAACAGCTGTTACGCAATCTCGCCGAGTGGTAGTATCTTCCTTCAAGTTCACCTCTATCTTCTGGCAAGAATCATTCACAATTTCTTGTGGTGTCATTGGCTGCATAGTAATCTTCTTTCCTTTGAATTCCAAGTGATATGTATTGGCTCGGCCATTGTGTTGCACATGGCGATCATAGAGCCAAGGCCGACCCAATAGTAGGTGACAAACAGTCATAGGAACCACATCAAAATCAATAGAATCTTTGTATGGCCCTATTTGAAAATTCACACGTACCATATGATTTACCTTCATCTCACCATTGTTGCTCAACCATTGTATGTAGTATGGCTTGGGATGAGGTAAGTATGTCAAATTCAGTTTGGCACATAGTTCCTTACTTGCAAGATTTCTGTAGCTACCTCCATCAATAATGACCTTGCAAGCTTTGTTTGGTCCAACGAGAGCTTTTGTTTGGAACAAGTTGCAACGCTGGGATTCCTCAACCGGTTGCACACTAAGTACACGTGAAGATACGACAATAGTGGGTGCACGCTCAGCATATGCATCAGCACCAACCTCGCCGTCATCAATATCATCATCAGACGCTTCATCTCCACTTTCTACTTCACCTTGTTCATTAACAAACATAACCTTGCTGTTTGGACAATCTTTCTTGTAGTGACCTCTACCTCCACAAGTATGGCACACCACATCACGAGTACGTGCAGTAGACATGTTGGAACCCGAGCTAGTAGCAGGAGCAGCGGGTTTCCGAGCATTAGAACCAAATGAAGGTGTACTTGCTGGTTTGGCCGATGGTGTAAAGGGAGCAACAATTGGTGACGTAGCTATAGGAGGAGTAGTTCTGGCCGAAAATCTGCTGGAGGATGGAAAACGAGCACGTGACTTTGCCTCTTCTGCCAACTGGGATTCGGCCTCTCTAGCATGATGCAACAACTCATTTATGGTCTCATACTTGCGATGACGAACAATGCTCTTGATTGGTAACTTCAAATTGTATAGGAATCGCTGCATGGTCATCTCAATGGACTCACGAATTCAAGCACGCTGCATAAGCATCTCCATCTCCATGTAGTACTCATCAACTTTCATGGTGCCTTGCTTCAGTTGCGTCAATTTATCGAAAATTGATCGCAAGTAGTTGGTTGGTACGAAACGAGCTTTCATGATTTGCTTCATCTCGTGCCAATCCATCACAGGAAGTTCATTGTCCTCCCTTCTATGTTGCACAAGTGCATCCCACCAACGTAAAGCATAATCATCAAATTCCGATGCTACAAGTTTGACCTTCTTATCTTCTGGATAGTCAAATAAGCGCCAGAGTTTCTCAATCTTCAACTCCCATGTGAGGTAGTCTTCAGGATCAATGGAACCATCAAACTTAGGAATTGAAAATTTTGGCTTGCCCAAACCATCATCAGCAACTTGGTTGGGCACACGTTGACCACGCCCAAGATGGGCAAACCCACGACCATGAGCAGGTGCATGGACAGAGGGAATAGCACGTCCCCCGCCAACATGTGGAGCAGCATCAACAACGCTACCCTCATAGAAATCATCAAAGGCATCATCATGTTGAGGATCTTCCTTTCTATGTAAGGCGGCTGTCAAACCCTCAATGGACTGCTGCAAAGCGGTGACATTGACATTGAGCGTATCCACTTGCGTTTGGATAGTATCAACCGTCCCAACATGCTGATCCAATCTCATATTCATATCTTGGAGATTCTTGTCAATGGCATCTGTCGTGTTAGTAAACACACGTGTCAAGTGGGATTTCAAAGCCTCATATTCATGCCAATTGACGAGCTCCTCATCCTTCTTTTTCTGCAACACAATATCATCATCACTAGTAGACATGATTAGTAGGTTAGTGCAAAAATCAGAATTTGTATGGTGCAAACTCTCACAACTCACTCACAACTAATAAGAAAGGAGATCTTACCGTTCCAAAGTGAATAGAGATGCTCTACCAAACGAAATCAAAGACTGATGCACTTGATGTGATGAAGTGAATATCAAAGGTATAGAGAACGATCGCAGGGCACACAGGTTATTTAAGGTGGAGCTATAGGTATGGTATCCTATCTACACCGCAAACAAGTCCTAGTGCTGATCGTACAAATACCTAAGAAACACACACAGTGGAGATAAACGTGGCAAAGCAACTTATGAAAAGGAATATTGCAATGCACAAGAGAGATGCTAGTAATAGCTTATATAGAACAGGCACAAGATTGCTCAATCTACTAGTGCTATACACAACAAGGCCTCCAAAAATTGCACACTTCGATATCTCTTTTTTTTTAATACTGATTCTCTTTTCTTTTCTTTTTTGATTTTTTTTTCAACTATATTACTCAATGCAAACGAGTACAGCAACGTATAACAGAACTGGGCCAGATAGTCCGGTTGATATGCGCCAGAGACTCCGGTTGAGCCGGATAGTCCGGTGTGATTCGGCCGGATAGTCCGGTTTCACCTGTCCAAAATTTCTGCACTTCAAAAACCTAATGAGCAGCCTGTCGGAGCAAAGCAACTAGTCTCATGGGTACGTTCCTAGGCATAGATGCTATAGATAGGCTGTGTCTATGGTATGCAAACAAAAGTACACTATGTGGACTCGGAAAACACGATAAAGACTTGCGGAAACGGTAACGGTGGGAACAGCGGAAAACAAGATCAAACCCTAAACCTAGACACAAACAGAAACTAGACTCCTACGAGGAAAACCTGCAGATCGGATCTACGAGAAGATACAATCATCAACTAAAACTCGAAAACGATGCAATCTAGTCTATGGCAAATCTTTTTGTAAGGCTTTTTCTGTATAGGACGAAAAACACTCTCTAATCTATGGATGGATTTGTGGATGCTTACCGAGGCAACACTGGAAATCTGATACCAAGATGATATGGGGTGGCCCGATCTTCTCAGTAAGCGGATGGCGGTGATGATGGTGGATGATAGATAACTTGCCTGCAGCTATGAATTCTCCCGCTCGATCCATGATGCCAATGCAACAGCTCTCGAACCTTGTAGGATATTCACAACACCACGCTCTTGCGCACGCAGCCGTGACCACGAACGGTAGTATGCAATCTACTAATTCCCAATGGAACAACAGATCACACTCAATTATAGTTGGTAGATTCGAACAGAGGGCAATTCCAGAGGTTCTATGAAAGAAAGAACTCCAAAATATTTTAACGTGGTCTAAAACCTAACTAGGGGTCGTCCCATAGCTTATAAGGGAGGCTGGGGTGGCCAGAAACCGAAACTAAACGCAAACGACTCCAACTGATACAAACCGACTCGGACCAGATTCGGTCGGCGGGCGGACACTCCGGTCGAAATCGGCCGGACAGTCCGGTCAGGCCGGACACTCCGGGTGAAGTGTGCCGGACAGTCCGGTTTGGCCGGAAACTTTGAAGTTTCCGGGTGGAGTCTGTGTAGTGTCCGAACTGACATACTGAATGTCCACGCTAGTTTGCCTCTCGACCAGGCCGGACAGTCCGGGTGGATCTGGCCGGACAGTCCGGTCGTGGCAGATCTTTTTGCCTCCGTCTTGATGATCTTCTCTTGCGCCTTCCTCCCGCTCCTCCCTCGCGCATCCTTGGGCGATCATCATGCTGGGCTTCTCTTGTAGCCCTTCTCCTCCCCGCGTCATGTTTGTTTCTCCAACGAACCTGATCATACATAAATGCATAGACTTAGGCAGTATAAAGTTCTCATCAATCAAAGTACCAGATTCGTTTAGGAGTAAATTGACCTGTTGTTCTAGTAGCTTAGCACGAGCTCTTGTAATAGGTCCAATTCTAATCTCATTGGACTGATCCTTTCTTGCAACAGTTGTAGCATCTTCAGTAGTCATTGGGGTAGGTGTAATTGTAGGGATGTCCTCATCATCTTGTCATCGTACAGGGTGTACCGTGCACTGATACGCATGTTGTCCTATCCCCTTGATTGGTTCCGGCTACGTCGCCGTAGCCGGCTGCTTCTTGTCGATCCGGCTACCGTGCGGTAGCCGGCCTGGCTTGCTTCGTCCGGCTGCATCTGGCCAGCCGGACGTTATCCGACTGCCCTGTTTCTTGTCCGGTTGGGGAATCTGGGGATCATCCCCCCGACACTAGCCCCCGAGCGCGTGTGGATTCCGCCCTTAGGCAAAATGTGTGCGCACTCCCTCTTGGTTTTGAATTTGTGTCCGGCTACGCCTGGCGGTTGCGCTACCCGTGACATCAGTGCTGACGCCAGCCACGCGCGCATGCGCCATCATTGCTCTGCGGCGGGAAGCATAACGTCCTGTCGCACGTCGCCTCGGGAAGCCGCTGCCTGGTGCTTCGGTTCCCGCTCCGTGATCTTCTGCGCATCCCTCGTCGGCACACGGGATCTGGGCGGCGGTTGGGGTGGGGGTTGCCTGGATGACTGCCACGTGGCGCCGTGGACAGTTCCCCTTCCGGCCCTTTAAAGGGACACCGCAGGGGAGGCAGTTCGCTTCCTTCGCTCCCCCGCTTCTAGTTGCCCCCTTTCCTTCCGTGCTCCTGCCCTCTGTGCTCTTCCTTTCTGTCGTTGTAGCCCGCTGCGCCGCCCATTCGTCGTCGTCGACGGTACGGGCCACCGCCACTCCTCCGTCACCGTGCCTCCTTGCCAGCCGGAGATGGCAGCCAAACGCGGGGCCTGGTGCGGCTCCTCCGTCACCGAGGACCAAATCCAGAAGTACCACGCTACCCGCGTCCTTTCGCCGGAGGAGGAAGTAGCGGTGCGGCTAGCGCTGGTGGCAGAGGTGTCGCCGCACCCCGCGGAGGGAGAGCGGGTCATCTTCCTCTCGCATTTGTCGCGCGGGTTCGTCTTGCCGGTGCACCCCTTCTTCCTCACTTTCTTGGTCTTCTTCGACCTCCGCCTCCACCACCTCGGCGCCAACGCAATCGGAACGCTGGCGCACTTCATGGCATTCTCCGAGAGCTATCTCGGGATCCAGCCGGATCTCGAGCTCTTCTACCGGCTCTTCCGAGTCCGGCCACAGTGCAGTTTATGCAGGGGCTGCTAGTTGTCTGCGGCGGCGCCTCCATCTACTCCCACGCGCAGACCGGCTACCCGAAGTTCTGGCTGCATGACACGGTATGACTGTGGCAGCAGTCGTACTTCTATGTCAAGAACATCACCAATGTCGACCGGATCAATCTTCCGGCCTTCCAGGATGTCGAGTCTAGCCGGCAGCACTAGGCCTTGAAGATCTATGGCGACAAGGCGGAGTCGGACGTGATGCTGAAACGCATGCGCTCCCTCGTCCACCGCCGGCTGACCGGCCTGGACGTCACTCTCAGCTGGATGTCCCGACTGATGATGCCATTGCAGCAGCGAGCGCACAAGATGTGCTTCTACTCCGGACGGCTGGACCCGACCTGGCTGTCACGCCGTGATCCCCGCTACCACAACCTGAAGGAGTGGGTGTGGATGAGCACCAGGGAGCGGCTACCGGAGGGCTGGATCTTCAGCCTGGCGCCCTATAGCCAGGAGAACCGCGCGCCCCGGGTAGGCCCTTTTAGCCGGAGTTTTTCTTTCATATTTCTTGCCCTTCTTTCTTGTTTTATCCGACTAATCTCTTGTATTCGGCAGATGTTCCCTTGCATCCTTCACGAGGAGGGTGAGGCCCCCCTCGAGGAGTTCACGCCTGACTTGCCCGAGCCGCGTGCTCGGTGGCCTGGCGAGGAGTCGGACGGGGACGGGGATGCCTTCCCCAGCCGGAACGACGAGCCGGCCGCTGACACCCACCCGGAGGTTGACGAGGAGGAGGAGGCCGCACCGGCCTCTGATCCGGCGCAGCGCCCTGCGACGGATGGCGAAGCTGGCGGGAGCGGCTCTAGCTATTCTAGCTCCAGCCGACCTGCCGCGGAGGATCCGGCCCCCAAGAGGAGCCGGACCAGCGCCCTTCCCCTGAGCCGCCTTTGCCGGAAGAAGGGGCAGCCTCCGGTTGTGCCGTGGTACGTCCTTCCTCCCTTTTCTTTCACCGTCTTCTACTTGCTTCTTTTTCTCCCTTTCTTCCTTTGGCTTATTTGCTTTTCTTTCTTTCCTCTCCTCTTCTGTCTTCTTAGCACGCTGGTCTCCTTTGGAGCCGCGAGCCCAGCGCGAGCGCCGACCGGGTCGCCACCCCGTGCTCCGACTACGCCTGCCAGCGCCCCTCCTACTTCCGAGGCACCGCCTCCGCCTCCACCTCGAGCTGAACCGGCTGCCCCAGCCGGATCGGAGGGTCCCTAGCCGAATGCGGAGGGTTCTTAGCCGGGTGGCTCTTCCGCGGGCGCGCGGGGGGCTGCGACCAGCAAGGAACTCATGGTTGTCAGTGATGACAACTCCGACGAGGAGCTAGGAGAGGAGTGGAGGACAACGGTGGTTGCCACGAAGGAGTCCTTGGCCATCAACGCCGTGGATGACGACGCCTCCTCCGCCGCCTCACTGACGGACCTCGCCGCCACCCTCGAACTGGCGGTGAAGCAGATCCGGCTGCTGGAGGCCGTAGCCGGTGGGAACCGGTCCTTGGAGCAGAAGCTTGCTGCTGCCAATGGAACCTCCCAGAGTAAGTTGCCTCATCTAGCTTGCCTCTTTTTTTGCTGATAGATGGTTTTGTCGCAGCTATCCTCGTGTGCGCTTAGCGCGAGATCGATCGCTTGAAGAAAGCGAACGACCGGCTGAGCAAGTCCAACTCCACTCTACGGCTGCAGAACAAGGATTGGCACGCGAAGGTGGATGGTCTGGAGGCCACCATCAAGGAGCGTGATGCCTCGCTCGCCAGCCGGACCAAATCCTTCAACCTTCTCGAGGCATAGAACAAGGACCAAGAGAAGCAGATCAAGCGGCTGGCGACAAAGGAGAAGGCTCTGGTGGAGGAGCTGATGCAGGTTGGCCACACAGCTAAGGGTGAGTTCCTCTTTTCTGTCTTACTTTCTTTCCGGATCCGATAGCCGGATCTGACTCTCTTTTCTGACAGCGTTTTATCCCGGCATAGACCTGCTGGCATACAACCGGCTGTAGGAGAACTGGCCGGGAGCGCAGCCGACGACCTAGGAGCTCGTCGTCCTTCTTGGCGAAGAAGCTGCCAAGCTTCGTCAAGCGGCGTGGGACATCTTCTCCTTCCTGTGGCCGGATGCTCCGGTTCCGAAGACGATGGCGCAGCTGGCTGCGAAGGTGGGGGAGGTGCCGGCTGCGGTGGACTGGCTGCGGGACTTGGCGGCACGAGCCGGAGCGGAGATGGCTCTGGCCCTCATTCTCTCCTGGTACAAGGACGCCCGCGTCGAGAAGATCAACAGAGGCTTCCGCGCTGGCGCCGACCTTGCCGCCATCCGCCAGGCCCATCTGGAGCTCCGAGGCTCCGCCATCAAGATTGCCGACTACATGGACCCCGAGGAGGTGCTCACCGACTCGGAGTCCATCGGTACTCCTGATGTGGAAGCCCTGACGCAGCCGCCTACGGGCGCCAGAACAGGATCGAGCGCCGCGCCTCCTCCTCTGCTTGAAGCTTCCACCGGCCAAGACGCTCCTCACGGCAAGGGTCCTGCCGCCTAGCCACTACCCTAGGATGCCGGGTGTATTTGTCTTGCCTTTAGTTCTGTTTGAAACTTGTCTATCTATACCGGCTGTCTCTGGCGCCGGGTAAACTTATGGGAGCTTCGCCTCCTTTTTCCTTTGCTTGTTAATTTTGAACTGGCTTGAGTTCCCTTTAGCTTGTGCACTTTGCATTTTCTTTCAACATTTCACCGATTAACTTGATCCAGCTTACTTCGTCCGGCTACACGCCTTTAGCCAGGAGAACTGCACCTCCAGTGGGGGCGCGCGAGCGCACCTACTGGGTGAAGCCCCCGAGATTCATAGTACCTCGCGTAGCCAGGTGCTTCGAATCTTCCTTATTTTCCCAAATCTTCTAGCTTTATCCGACTAGACTCGTCTTAGTCGGTTATTTCGCTGGCTGAACGCCTTCAGCCGGGGGAACTAACATTCTAGTGGGGGCACGCGAGCGCACCCACTGGGTGTAGCCCCCGAGATTCGGAGTAGCTGGTGCAGCCAGGTGCTTCGAATCTTTCTTGTCTTCTCTTGCTCCTGCCCTTGCCCTCACCTGGGCTCCGAACAACCAACTAAAGGCCTTTAGCCGATCGGGAACTACAAGATTCCACTGGGGGCGCGTGAGCGTACCCAGTGGGTGTAGCCCCCGAGATTTGGAGCTCTTGATGAAGGCAAGGACTTCGAATCTTCCTTGTCTTTTCTTCCTGAATTCTGACTCAGGGTAGTCAGACAAGAATATACATACACATGCATCCTCACATGTTAATAGGTTAGTCTGCCAAATTGTAGCCAGGAAACGGATTTGTTTTTTGGAAAACTAGCTTGCGCCTTTCTGGACACTTGGTTGCTTTCCCGTGTGCTCTGCTGTTTTCGCTGCGTCCTTGCTGGGCAGCCGGGTTGCGCTCTACAGCCGGAATCGAAGGGAGTTGACAATACATCGCGCACGGTACTAACGTCTTAGTAGCCGAATTGCCTTAAGCTAGTTGCATGGCCGGAACACCCGGTCTGTCGTGTCTCCTCCCCGTTTTTCGTGTGGGATGCCTAGGGCTTTTGCTCTTGCTAGCCGAATATCCGGGTTGCGGTTTGTGGCTGAGACGAAGAGTGGGCCTCTGACATCATCGCACACTACTCAGTCGGTTTGTTGACTTAGCAGGCCAGGCCAGCCGGCAAGCCCCCAGGTAGGGGTTGCCGGAGCCGGAAAACCATAACCAGAAAATAGATGCAAACACATTTCTAGCAAGGAGCCCTCGAGCTTCTCGTAGGGGTGCGCATTTTCATTCATAGGGTTTGCGGGATACATACACTGTCTGGCGACTAGGTGTAAAACGGGCGTAGCAAGGCCGCATTCTAGGGACGCTCGGTTTCCTCGTCTGATTTGTCCATCTTGTTCTTGCGCGGCTGCTGCGCGTCGATGAGGTAGTAGGAGTCGTTGGGCAGCGCCCGACTGATGATGAAGGGGCCCTCCCAAGGTGGCGATAGCTTGTGCATGCCCTTCGTGTCTTGCACCAGCCGGAGAACCAGGTCGCCCTCGCGGAACGCGACTAGGCGGATCCGGCCTGAATGGTAGCAGCGTAGTCGTTGCTGGTACAGGGCTGACCTAGACAAAGCCAGCTCGTGGGCCTCCTCCAGGAGGTCCACTCCACCCTCCCGCGCCTCCTGGTTGGCCTTTCGTCGTATAGGAGCTTGCGCGGGGAGTCGAACTCGATGTCCACGAAGAGGACGGCTTCCGATCCATAGACCAGGAAGAATGGGGTGTAGCCGGTTGATCTATTCTGCGTGGTGCGGAGGCTCCATAGCACAGCTGGAAGCTCTTCGATCCAGCATTCGGGTGACCGCTCCAGCGGCTCGATGAGGCGTGGCTTGATGCCGGCTAGAACCAAGCCGTTTACTCTTTCGACTTTCCCGTTGGACTGCGGGTGCGCGATGGAGGCAAGGTCCAGCAGGATGCCCTTGTTATTGTAGAATCGGGCGAAGGCCCCCTTGGCGAAGTTCGTGTGGTTGTCGGTGATGATGCTGTTGAGGTAGCCGAACCGATTGATGATGTCGGTGAAGAAGGTGACGACTATCGCCCTGTCCAGCTTCCGGATGGGCTTGGCCTCGATCCACTTCGTGAATTTGTCCACCGCCACCAGCAGATGGGTCATGCCCGCACGTGCTCGCTTGAAGGGACCGACCATGTCGAGGCCCCAAACCACGAATGGCCAGGTAATCGGTATGGTCTTGAGTACCGAAGTTGGCATGTGCCTGAGCGGCCCGAAGCGCTGGCACCCATTGCACGCGCGGACCAGCTGCTCAGTGTCCTCGAGGGCAGTGGGCCAATAGAAACCATGGCGAAACACCTTGGTGACTATCTCCCTTGACGAAGCGTGGTGCTCGCACTTGCCCTGGTGGATGTCCTTGAGCAGCCGGTAGCCCGTCTCCACATTGACACACCTTTGGAAAATGCCGGATACGCTGCGCTTGTATAGTTCGCCGTTGATGATGGTGTACGTGTGCGCGCGGCGCCGGATTTACCTGGCTTCCACCTCGTCATCCGGAAGTTCCCCATTCGCGATGTAGTTCATGAAGGGTTGTGCCCAGGATGGCACTTCCTGAATGACAAGGACGCTCCCGCTCTCCGGTTGATGGTTGTCAGGGGGTCGTCCAGGTGACGTACCCGGAACGGCCGCCCTCGAGCCGCTTGACGAGCTAGTAGCCCCCGGGTCTTGCGAACCGGAGGGTACTGCCTTGCCGGAGTTGGTGCAGGTCTTCTTCTTTGGAGGTTCTGCCGGCTCTGCTTCTGCTGCTCCGTCAGCCGGAGCGCTCCCTGCCCAGACGATGGAGTCCGATTCCGGCGACGGGTTGATGGAGGGCTTGCGTAGATGCTCCAAGGAGACCCCAGGTGGGATCGCCTGCCTGGTGGATCCGATTCGGGCGAGCGAATCGGCTGCTTCGTTGTTGACGCGGGGGACGTGATGGAATTCACATCCGTCGAAGGAGGCGTTGAGCTTCTAGATGTGGAACCGGTAGAGGGCCATGTTTGCATCTCTGGCGTCCCATTCTCCGGATACTTGTTACACCACCAGATCCGAATCACCAAAGCAAAGGATCCGGTTGACACCGATCTCCTTGGCTAGCCGGAGTCCGTGCGCCAGTGCTTCGTATTCGGCTACATTGTTGGAGGCCTTGAAGTGGATTTGTAGTACGTACTCCATCCGGTCTCCCTTGGGCGAGGTGAGCATGATGCCGGCTCCCAAGCCCCTGAGCATCTTCGACCCGTCGAAGTGCATCTTCCAGTGGTCCGAATACGGAACCGGTGGGAGATACTGGGTCTCGGCCTAGTCGACGAGGAAGTCCGCCAATGCCTGAGACTTGATCGTAAGCCGGGGCTCGTACTGGATGGAGTAGGCGGCGAGCTCGATGGCCCACTTGGTGACTCGGCCGGTGGTGTCTTTGTTGCCGATGATTTCCGAAAGGGGTGCGGTGCACACGACCTTAATCGGATGCTCCTAGAAGTAGTGCTTGAGCTTCTTGCATGCCAGGTACACGCCGTAGCACATCTTCTGGTAGTGGGGGTAGTTCTGCTTGGAGAGGGAGAGAACCTCGCTGAGGTAGTAGACGGGCCTCTTAAACGGCTGAGCCTTGCCTTCCTCGGGGCGCTCCACCACCAGGACGACGTTGACGACCCGGCTGATGGCTGCTATATAGGGAAACATCGGCTCCTTGCTAGCCGGAGTGGCTAGAACCGGCACTGTGGATAGCATGCGCTTGAGGTCATGAAATGCGGTGTCGGTTGCGAAGTCGAGGAGAACTTGTCCGTCTTCTTCATCAGTTGGTACAACGGGAGTGCCTTCTCCCCTAGCCGGCTGACAAAACGGCTGAGGGAGGCCAGGCATCCGGTGAACTTTTGGACTCCAAGCAGGCTCCTAGGCGGCTGCATCCTCTCGATGGCCGCGATCTTCTCTGGATTTGCCTCGATGCCTCGTTGTGATACGAGGAAACTGAGGAGCTGACCGGATGGCACTCCAAAGACGCACTTCTCCGGGTTCAGCTTCATCTGGTACTGGCGGAGGTTGCCAAATGTCTCTCCCAGATCTTCGAGGAGGGTGCGCTTCTCGTTTGTCTTGATGACCACATCATCCACATAAGCATGCATGTTTCGGCCTATCTACGAGTGCAAGCACTTCTGCATGCAGCACTGATAGGTAGCACATGCATTCTTTAGACCGAAAGGCATGGTTACGTAGTAGAAAGGCCCGTAGGGCGTGATAAATGATGTCTTAATCTGATCAGCCGGGTTTAACCGGATTTGATTGTAACTGGAATAGCAATCTAGAAAAGACAACAAATCATAGCCGGCCGTGGAATCGATGACTTGATCGATACGGGGCAAGGCGAAGGGGTCTTTCGGGCACGCCTTATTCAGCCTGGTGTAGTCGATACACATGCGCCAGGTCTTGTTCTTCTTCAGCACCAGGACTGGGTTCACCAGCCAATCCGGGTGGTATACTTCCATGATGAACCCAGCTGCAAGGAGCCGGGTGATCTCATCACCAATTATCTTCCTCTTCTCCTCCGCGAACTGGTGCAGAGGTTGCTTGACCGGCTTGGCATCCGTCCGCACATGAAGTGAGTGCTCGGCGAACTCCCTCGGCACACCCGGCATGTCCTTGGGGGACCATGAAAAGATGTCCCGAGAGGAAGTCAACGAGCACGCCTTCCTATTTGCTGCCCAAGCCGGCACCAATGGTGACGAACTTAGTCGGGTCGGAGGGGTCGAGCAGGATCCTCTTCGTCTCCTTTGCTGGCTGGAAAGCTCCTTCTCCAGCCGGTTTGCTACGAGCCGGCATGTCCTGCTGGGCCAGGGCCACATTGTGCATGATCACACGCTTCTCCTCGTCTATGATGAGGGCCTCTGCCAGTTTGGAACCGACTGAGGCGCACTCCATCGACCGCCTGAAGCAGCCGACAACGGTGATCACGCCGTTGGGTCCCGGCATCTTCGTCTTGAGGTACGCGTAGTGGGGGGCACCCGAGGAGAGCATCATAGGAGCTCGTCAGGTTTACCACCTCGAACTAGATCGGTTCACCGCGAAAGTTCTCCTCGGTCCTGAAGATGACGTCCAACTCGATTTTACCCAGCGAGGCGCAAGCTGGCCCCGACAGTACGCAATGGAACGTTGTGGTAGTTGGGCGCAGGTCGCATTCACGAATGACCAGCTTCTCCAGCGAGGACTGGTAGAGGAGGTTGAGGCTACTACCTCTGTCGATGAGGACGCGCGAGAATCGGCAGGTACGCGCGTTGGAGACGATGAGGGCGTCGATCACCATGGCGTAGCCCCCGGGAGTCAGCAGCTGCTCCGTTGGTCTGCACGGCTCTAGGTGATGGGGGTTTTTGACAAGTTCAGGTACTGGGGGACCGGAGATATGATGGCGTTGACCTCCTTGGAGCGTCGCCTGCGGCTGTGCTTGTCGTCCAGCTCCGTCTCGAAGATGTGGTAGGTGGCCTGCGGCTAGGGGTAGCCGTTTTATGTTGTTGCTGCTGTTGCCACCATTACCATCATTGCCGGCTCCCTAGCCGGTGGTGGTGGTCCACCAGGAGGGGACGGGGGGAGACGAGGCTGGTTACCCTGGTCTTTTAGCTGGCGGGTCCAGCTGCAATTCCGGGTGGTATGCCTAGCCGGTTTGAAGGGACCGCTGTGCCACTTGCACGGGCCATCAAACATCTGGTCAAAGGTGAGCCGTGGCTTCTGCCTCCTTGCATCGTTAGCCGGCACATCGGGCGCACCCACCACAGTGTTGACCTGCCGCGCGTGGTAGCGGGGCTTCTGCTGTCCGGCTTGGCGGTCCCCGTGGAACCGGTTGTCGTTGCCGTGGCGCCTGGAGGATCCAGCTTTGCCATCCAGATTGCTCGGACGGTCGCGAGCCGGCTCCGTGGGAGTCGGACGCCCGTCCGCATTTACTCGGAGGGGCTTCTTCATGGCGGCATCCGCCGTGGCATACTGGTCCGCAACCATCATGAGCTCCGCCATGGTTTTTGGCTCATCACATAGTAGCCGGTGGCGAAGCATGGTGCCTTCTCGACAACCCTCGATGAAGAAGCTGATGGCCTGGCTCTCCAGGATTCCCTCGCAGGTGTTGCGCCACTCCGTCCACTTGGCAAGGTACTCGCGGTCAGTCTCGTGGTCACCCTGGACGCACAAGGCCAGGTCGCGTGGGCATCCCGGAAGCTTGTACGTGCCATTGAAGTTGCGGACGAACACCTTCTCAAAGTCTGGCCAGGCATTGATGCTGTTAGGCGCAAGGCTGTTGAGCCACGTCCTTGTCGACCCAGTTAGCATAAGAGGGACGTAGCACACGGTTGTGCGCTTGTTCCCATGGGCAATGTCGACTGCCGTAGCATAGTCAGTCAGCCAATCTTCTGGCTTCATGCTGCTGTCGTACTTGGGGGTGTCCCTGGTGTAGCACCCTGCTAAAACCAGTACTAGAAAATCGCTGTGTTTTTGTGCATTGCATCATCATGACCGCATGCTCATGTCATCATACCACATTGCATTTGAGCATCATCATGTCATTATGCATAAGTTTTCCTAAAACTATTTTTGAAAAGCCTACCTTTGTTTCTTAAATACCCCGTCTTCATTTCAAATTAAAACCCTGGCCTCTTCCGGATATTTTCTTTTGTCTACAAAATATTTACAAAAGTCTATTTCAGACAAAA
>CAJUXJ010000163.1:0-32806 GCA_910589775.1 Avena eriantha
AATAATAAAATGCTTTATTTCTTGTATCCACACCTCACCTTTGCCATGCTACTTTAATGCCATGCAAATTGTGCATCATTCATCATGGCATGCTTGTTTTCTTGTCGCATTTTAATTCATATGCTTGTGCACTTTATTTATGTTGGCCCTTGTTTGTTTGGTTCTTCTTCGAATAGACGCCTAACAGGAGAATTACCAGGAATCACAGGAGTACTACCCAGATCCATCTCTTGCTTCAACTGAGCTGCCAGGCAAGCACTACCACATGCTTGCATACATACAGTACCTATTGCCTCTATCTTATTCTTGCATCATTGAGTCGCGATTGCATTAAATTGAATCCCAAGTACTGCATAGCCTTTAATTTTAAACCACACCGAAGCTTGTTCCTCCATCCCATGAGCCCTTACTACAGGAGTTGTTTGACCCATGTGAGTCGTAGGAAAGCATGAGTAGGGTATGTGAGTGTCTGATGAATAATGAGGTACCTAAACAACTTAACCTGAGTAGTAATGGGATAACTAATGAAAGAGGCACCGGTGAGCAATATCTGCTATTTGGTTTTTCATGCTCACTTGTGTCCCGTAGGACCCCGAGTACTTGATTCCTGTTCCTTGTTTATTCGCACTATCCACATCCGGGAGGCCTTACGGACCCCCCTGAGCCAGAGCTTGATTCATTCTTATTTCTTGGGGCCACAAAGTAGTTTGGGGCTTTATTACTATCATGTACTTATGCCATGTTACTGCTTTATTAAGATTGTGCGTGGAGCACTTGTACCGTTTTGGATCGTGGAATGTTTTCGCGGTATCGACAAGCCCAGTCACACTTTCGGGTTCCCAGTCGTTTACAGCCATTGACACAAACCTTGGGTCCGTCTCGGAGCCGGCCAACTTCGTCGCGGGTAGCTTAATGGGGTGGCCCCCTGAAATATTTCTGAATCCTGTGATTGCTTTTTCGTGAATGCCTCGTTGGTTTTGATTTGGTTTTTCCGAGGTTGATCGAGTGTGTGTTGCTATTCGTGCACCCCTGCAGGGTAAATCTTTCTGAAAGCTGTGTCCGCGGTTATGGACGACTTGGAGCACAGTTTCTCGATCATAGACAAGTATAACTAAAGTACTGCTTTTAAATTGACTAAGAACCTGACTAGTAAATAGTGCAATACTCATGGAATGGTTAATAAAACTGCCAACGGATGATGGGGGTTGTTCGTCCGCTTCCTCGTTGGTAAGCGAGGAGGAGGATGGATCGGTTAATTATACTGTTATAAATGTTGTTCTTAATTCACGGACTTTCGTCTATCATTGGTTCGGCGGAAGGTTAGCGAGTATCTGTAGAACTGTTAGGTATTATCTTTTGCTGCAATTGCGTCAACCCAGGTTGTGTCCCCTTTAGAGGCATATAGACTTGCTGAGTACCCCTAGGGTCTCACACGATAAATTGTTTGATTCAGATGAACATGTGTACCCGCAAGATGGATACTGGGTGGAAGAGATAGATGATGTTGGCAACGATCATTCGGTGTAGAGATTCTGGGAACGGGGATCCGTGAGATCTGTGGGCGGGATGTGTTTATTTATGGGGCATCTTATGCCAACTTGCTTCTGTCCGTACTCGGATCTTGTTTTCCGCTTCCGCCTGATACTCTGATGTGTGATGTATGAGGAGCTATCCTAAATTATTATATCTATCTAGGACATTTGGATCTTGCCGTATGGCGTTGCAATATTTCTATTTCTTTTAGATGGAATGGCTCTGAGGACTGTTGTATGTGGCTTGCATACATACTCATTTGTGTATGTAGTTGACCCCTTCGCCTGCCGATTACGCCGCTCGTTCTTGTCCCGTTGTCTTGGTTAGGACGGCCGAAAGGTCTACCGTGAGTGGCCTTGGGCCCCACCGTACTATTTTAACCACTTTCGTTCATCCAGGCATTAACTAAGAGCGTCATTCCCCGAGGTAGTAACATACTAACAACAACAGGAGTCATTGCATGTGTGTTCTTTTCACATATCACATATGGATCCAACAGTGCAATTGAATTGTGTGTTCTTCTCATTAACCACAGGTAGAGTCATTGCATGTGTGTTCTCTTCAGAGACCACACATGGATCCACTAGTGTCATTGCATGTGTGTTCTTTTTACTAACAACAACTGGAGTCACTGCATGTGTGTTCTTTTGACATACCACATATAGATCCACCAGTGTCATAGAAATGTGTGTTCTCTTCAAAGACCACACATGGATCCACCACTGTCATTGCATGTGTGTTCTTTTTAATAACAAGAACTGGAGTCATTGCATGTGTGTTCTTTTTACTAACAACAACTGGAGTCATTGCATGTGTGTTCTTTTCACATACCACATATGGATCCACTAGTGTCATTGAAATGTGTGTTCTCTCCAGAGACCACACATGGATCCACCAGTGTCATTTCATGTGTGCTCTTTTTACAAACAACAACCAGTGTCATTGCATGTGTGCTCTTTTTACTAACAACAACCAAAGTCATTGCATTTGTGTTCTCTTCAGAGACCACACACGGATCCACCAGTGTCATTGCATGTGTGTTATTTTTACTAACAACAATTAGAGTCATTGCATGTGTGTTCTATTTACTAACAACAACTAGAGACATTTCATGTGTGTTCTTTTCACATATCACATATGGATCCAACAGTGCAATTGAAATGTGTGTTCTTCTCATTAACCACAGCTAGAGTCATTGCATGTGTGTTCTCTTCAGAGACCACACATGGATCCACTAGTGTCATTGCATGTGTGTTATTTGTACTGACAACAACTAGAGACATTGCATGTGTGTTCCTTCCACATACCACATATGAATCCAATAGTGTCATTGAAACATGTGTTCTCTTCAGAGACCACACATGGATCCACCAGTGTCATTGCATGTGTGTTCTTTTTACTAACAACAACTAGAGTCATCGCATGTGTGTTCTTTCCACATACCACATATAGATCCACCAGTGTCATTGCATGCGTGTTCTTTTCACAATCCACCTATGGATCCACCAGTGTCATTGCATGTGTGCTCTTTTTACTAACAACAACCAGAGTCATTTCATGTGTGTTCTCTTCGAAGACCACACATGGATCCACCAGTGTCATTGCATGTGTGTTCTCCTTAGAGACCACACATGGATCCACCAGTATCATTGCATGTGTGTTCTTTTTACTAACAACAACTGGAGTCATTGCGTGTGTGTTCTTTTCACATACCACATATGGATCCAACAATGTCATTGAAATGTGTGTTCTCTTCAGAGACCACACAGGGATCCACAAGTGTCATTGCATGTGTGTTCTTTTTACTAACAACAACTGGAGTCATGGCATGTGTGTTCTTTTCAAAATCCACCTATGGATCCACCTGTGTCATTGCATGTGTGCTCTTTTTACTAACAACAACCAGAGTCATTTCATGTGTGTTCTCTTCGGAGACCACACATGGATCCACCAGTGTCATTGCATGTGTGTTCTCCTTGGAGACCACACATGGATCCACCAGTGTCATTGCATGTGTGTCCTTTTTACTAACAACAACTGGAGTCATTGCATGTGTGTTCTTTTCACATACCACATATGGATCCAACAATGTCATTGAAATGTGTGTTCTCTTCAGAGACCACACATGGATCCACCAGTGTCATTGCATGTGTGTTCTTTTTACTAACAACAACTGGAGTCATTGCATGTGTGTTCTTTTCACATACCACATATGGATCCACTAGTGTCATTGCATGTGTGTTCTTTTCACAATCCACCTATGGATCCACCAGTGTCATTGCATGTGTGCTCTTTTTACTAACAACAACCAGAGTCATTGCATGTGTGTTTTCTTCATAGACCACACATGGATCCACTAGTGTCATTGCATGGGTGTTCTTTTTACTAACAACAACTGGCGTCATTGCATGTGCATTCTCTTCAGAGACCACATATGGATCCACTAGTGTCATTGCATGTGTGTTCTTTTTACTAACAAAAACTGGATTCATTGCATGTGTGTTCTTTTCACATACCACATATGGATCCACCAGTGTCATTGAAATGTGTGTTCTCTAAGAGACCACGCATGGATCCTCTAGTGTTATTGCATGTGTGCACTTTTTACTAACAATAACCCGTGTCATTGAATGTGTGCTCTTTTTAATAATAACAACTAGAGCCATTGCATGTGTGTGCTTTTCACATACCACATATGGATCCACCAGTGTCATTGCATGTGTGTTCTTTTTACAAACAACAACTAGAGTCATTTCATGACTATTATTTTCACATACCACATATGGATCCATCAGTCTCACTTAAATGTGTGTTCTCTTCAGAGACCACACATGGATCCACCAGTGTCATTACAAGTGTGTTCTTTTTACTAACAACAACTGGAGTCATTGCATGTGTGTTCTTTTCATATACCACATATGGATCCACTAGTGTCATTGAAATGTGTGTTCTTCTCATTAAGCACAGCTAGAGTCATTATATGTGTGTTCTCTTCAGAGACCACACACGGATCCACAAGTGTCATTGCATGTGTGTTCTTTTTAATAACAACAACTGGAGTCATTGCATGTTTGTTCTTTTCATATACCACATATGGATCTACTAGTGTCATTGAAATGTGTGTTCTCTTCATACACTAGTAGAAAATGGGCCTTTGGTTCGGGCCACTAGT
Source organism: Avena eriantha (assembly GCA_910589775.1). Taxonomy (NCBI): domain Eukaryota; kingdom Viridiplantae; phylum Streptophyta; class Magnoliopsida; order Poales; family Poaceae; genus Avena; species Avena eriantha. Next base: position 4,706 of record CAJUXJ010000163.1, read on the forward strand.
CCCGGCCGTGGCTGGGGCCGGGACTAATGGTCCGAACCAGACGGCCCGAGGAGGCCGACGTACTTTATCCTGGTCCGTAAGGAACCATTAGTCCCGGTTTGAGATACAAACCGGGACAAATGGGTCTGGGCCGGCGCGCGTGCTCCTGGCAGAACCTTTAGTCCCGGTTTGTATCTCAAACTGGGACAAATGGCCTGGCCCTATATATATGCACCTAGCCCTCCACTCTCTCCTGTTTTTTCCTATGTGAGAGGTGGGTATAAGTTTGTGCTAACTTTTTTTCTTCATATGCACTAGAGGTGTTCGGTGAAATGCCTGTTAGAGCGATGCCACTTGAGTTCACACAAGACAAAATATGATATGAGGTGCCAGAGCGACACTTAAGGTTTCTCCTCTTTGTTTTGAAGTGTCCTAAAAGGTTAGCAACTATTTTCTCGTTTTGACCGCGCGGTACTAATTTAAGCATCGTGACTGCGTTTGACATATATGCATGGTTGTATGATGCAGATGAGCCACCCATGGATGTACGGTGACCGACGCTCTGATGCTTACAGAGAAGGCATGCGTTCTTTCCGCCTTGTGGCTGAGGCGAACAAGTGGCGGGATGGTTTTATGTGTTGTCCATGTGTTGAATGTCGGAATGAGCAGGCTCACACTTCCTCAAGAGTCATTCAGAGCCACCTGCTTCGGTCCGGTTTCATGTCCGCCTATAATGTTTGGACCAAGAACGGAGAAAGAGGGGTTATGATGGAAGACGGCGATGAAGAAGAGAACGATGATGACAACTACCGATCTATGTTCCCTGAATACGATGATACCGCAGTTATAATGAAGAAGAAGGGGGTGAAGAAGGGGAACCAGATGAGCCCGTTGATGATTTTGGTCGGGTCATTAGTGATGCAAGCCGAGACTGCGACACAGAAAAGGAGAGGTTGCAGTTCGAGCAGATGCTACAGGACCACAACACATTGTTGTATCCAACTTGTGAAGATGGCCAGAAGAAGCTGGGTAGCACACTTGAATTGTTGAAGTGGAAGGCAGAGACCGGTATGACTGACTCGGGATTTGAAAAGTTGCTGGTAATAATGAAGAAGCTGCTTCCAAGAAATAACCAATTGCCCTCCAGTACGTACGAAGCAAAGAAACTTGTCTGCCCTCTAGGATTAGACGTGCAGAAGATACATGCATGCCTTAATGACTGCATCCTCTACCGCGGTGAGAAGTACGAGAATATGGATAAATGCCGGGTATGCACTGCATTGCAGTATAAGATCAGAAAAGATGACCTTGGTGATGTTGAGGGCGAGCCACCCAGGAAGAGGGTTCCTGGCAAGGTGATGTGGTATGCTCCTATAATACCACGGTTTAAACGTTTGTTCAGAAATAAAGAGCATGCCAAGTTTTTGTGATGGCACATGGAAGACTGTAAGAAAGACGGGATGTTGAGGCACCCTGCTGATGGTCGGCAGTGGAGAAAAATCGAGAGAGACTTCCCGGACTTTGCTGGTGACGCAAGTAACTTATGGTTTGGTCTAAGTACCGATGGCATGAATACTTTTGGGGAGCAGAACTGCAGTCACAACACCTGGCCCGTGACTCTATGTATCTACAACCTTCCTCCTTGGTTGTGCATGAAGCGGAAGTTCATTATGATGCCAGTGCTCATCCAAGGCCCGAAGCAACCCGGCAACGACATTGATGTGTACCTAAGGCCATTAGTTGATGAACTTCTACAGTTGTGGGCCAAACTAGGTGTACGTGTGTGGGATGAGCACAAATAGCAGGAATTTGACCTACAAGCATTGTTGTTCGTAACCATCAATGATTGGCCTGCTCTTAGTAACATTTCAGGACAGACGAACAAAGGATACAATGCATGCACACACTGTTTAGATGAGACTGAAAGTATATATCTGGATAAATGTAGAAAGAATGTGTACCCGTACAATCACCGTTTTCTTCCGCCCAGTCATCCCTTAAAGAAGAAAGGCAAGCATTTCAATGGCAAGGCAGAAACCCGGACAAAGCCTGTCCCCCGTAGTGGTGCTAATGTATTTGGTATGGTCAAGGATTTGGATGTAATCTTTGGAAAGGGTCCTAGAGGACAACCTGTTCCGAAAGACCCCATTACCCGACACGCACCCATGTGGAAGAAGAAATCTATATTTTGGGAGCTACCCTATTGGAAAGTGCATGAGGTCCGCTCTGCAATCGATGTGATGCACCTGATGAAGAATCTTTGCGTGAATATTCTAGGCTTCCTAGGCTTGTATGGGAAGTCAAAAGATACCCTGGCAGCACGGGAGGACCAGCAACATCATAAAGGGCGAGACGGCAAGCATCCAGGGCAGTTTCTGAAGGGTTCGTAGCAGGGAAAACAAAAAATTATACCGCAAGAACGAACAAAACCCATATCTAATCTTGATAAAAGCCAAGATCTAATCTATTAGACATGTGCAACGAGATAGATTTGTACTAACCCTTGTAGATCCGAAAGCGTTACGAGATTGGATCTCGTGGTTGATGTAGTCGATCACTTGCCGATCTCAAGATCGAGTGGACGATCCTTCTGGCGCCGCGTTCCGGCAGCGCTTACGCAGTCGGTCACACGTGCGGAGTCGAAGCAGACCTTCCTCTCCTCATTCCAGCGAGCAGCGGAGGTAGTAGATCTTCTCCACGGAATCCCAGCAGCACGACGGCGTGGTGGTGGTGGTTGTGGAGTAGAGAATTCTGCAGGGCTTCGACTAAGCCAGAGCAGAAGAAAGGAGGAGGAGAGAGGAGGCTAGGGCAAGAGTGGAGGGGGCCAGGGGTTGGTGCCTCCACCCCTCTATTTAAAGGAGGGAGGCGCCATGGGGAGGTGGAGTCCTTGTAGGACTCCCCTCTCCCTTGGCCGGAGGATCAAGGAGGTGGGGGGAGAGTCCTACTCCCCCACGAATCCTTGTCTTACCCCCATAAGGATTCCTTGATCCTTTCTTGGTTTTCAAGTAAACTCCAAGAAATCTTCCAGAACCTTCCGGAACATTCCGAAACCTTCTAGAATCCCCATACAAATACTCCGAAACATTTCCTAACTTAGAAAATGATCCCAATCTTATTCTCCGGACAATTCCAGAGCTCCTCATGATGTCCTGAATCCAATCCGAGACTCCAAACAACATTCGGTCTCCAACGCACATTCCATATCTACTTAAAACAACTTTGAACCTTAAGTGTGTCACCCTACGGTTCGTGAATATGCAGACATGATGGAGACACCTCTCCGATCAATAACCATCAGCAGGATCTGGAGATCCATAACGGCTCCCACATACTCAACGATGACTTTGTGATCGATAGAACCATTAACATACGAAACCAATTCCCTTTGTCATGCGATACTCTACGTATCCGAGGTTTGATCGTCGGTATCTCCATACCTAGTTCTACCTCGTTACTGATAAGTAATTTTTACTCGTTCCATGTTATGTCATCCCTTGTGACCCAGTCACATGCTTGCAAGCTAATTAGATGACATTGCACCGAGAGGGCCCAGAGCATATCTATCCGTCATATGGATGGACAAATCCCAATCTTGGTCCATGCGCTTCAACACATACTTTCAGAATACCCAATGACACCTTTATGACCACCCAGTTACGAAGCGGTGTTTGATGTCATCAAAGTACCCATCCGGTGATGGTGATTAACATAACCTCATGGTCGAAGGATTAGGTTACTATGTATTTTAAAGCTTATAGCAAACGAACTTAATGACTTGATCTTATGCTATGCTTACTACGGGTGTGTGTCCATCAAATCATTCTCCTAATGATATGATCTTGTTATTAACAACATCCAATGTCCATGATCAGGAAACCATGATCATCCATTAATCAACAAGCTAGTTTAACAAGAGGCTTACTAGGGACTCTTTTATGTTTACAAAACACACAAGTATTAATGTTTCCGGTTAATACAATTATAGATGGGATGTAAACATTTATCATAAATATAAAGATATAATAATAACCACTTTATTATTGCCTTTTGGGCATATCTCCAATAGTTTCAAGGGCTTGCCAGCTACGCTCTTACCAAAGAAGAGAAGGAAATATTTTTTGAACTCCTTTTCAGTATCAAGGTCCCGTCTGGCTTCTCGTCGAATATAAAGGGAATAGTAAATATGAAAGAGAAAAAATTTCAAAACCTAAATTCTCATGACTGCCATGTGCTTATGACACAATTGCTTCCTGTTGCATTGAGGGGAATTCTACCAGAAAATGTTCGACTAGCCATTGTGAAGGTATGTGCATTCCTCAATGCAATTTCTCAGAAGGTAATTGATCGAGAAAGTCTATCAGGGTTACAGATTGATGTGGTCCAATGTCTGGTCAGCTTCGAGTTGTTGTTCTCGCCATCCTTCTTCAATATTATGACGCACCTCCTAGTTCACCTAGTCGAAGAGATTAGAATTCTCGGTCCTGTGTTTCTACACAATATGTTCCCCTTCGAGAGGTTCATGGGAGTCTTAAAGAAATATGTTCATAATCGTGCTAGGCCAAAAGGAAGCATCTCCAAGGGCTATGGAACAGAGGAGGTCATTGAGTTTTGTGTTGACTTTCTTCCTGACCTTAAGCCGATTGTTGTTCCTGAATCTCGGTATGAGGGGAGGATGACTGGAAAAGGCACACTAGGAAGGAAATCAATGGTATGTAGGGACGGGAATTCTTTCACTCAAGCACACTACACAGTTGTACACAATTCCACCGTGGTGGCTCCGTATATCGAGAAACACAAGAATATTCTACGCTCCGAAAACCCGGGGAAGCCTGAAACCTTGATTAAAGGGGAACATGAGAAGAATTTTGGCAATTGGTTGCAGACACATCTCATGAATAACACCACTATTGGAGATGAGTTGTACTCGTTGGCCAGGTTACCATCTTCGACTATATGTACTTTCCAAGGGTACGAGATAAATGGGAATACATTTTACACGATCGCCCAAGATAAAAAGATCACCAACCAAAACAGTGGTGTCCGCTTTGATGCAACAGATGACAATGGGCATAAGGACACATATTATGGGTACATAGAGGAGATATGGGAACTTGACTATGGACCTACTTTTAAGGTCCCTTTGTTTCGGTGTAAATGGGTCAAGCTGACAGGAGGCGGGGTACATGTAGACCAAAAGTATGGCATGACAATAGTGGATCTCAACAATCTTGCGTCCATGGATGAACCATTCGTCCTAGCCAACGATGTGGCTCGGGTTTTCTATGTGAAGGACATGTCTACCAAACCGCGAAAAAGGAAAGATTAGCAAAAGAGTACAGAATACGATGAGCCAAAGCGCCACATAGTTCTTTCAAGGAAAAGAAACATCGTGGGAGTGGATGACAAGACAGACATGTCAGAAGATTACAATAAGTTTCATGAAATTCCGCCCTTCAAAGTGAAAACTGACCCAAGCATCTTGTTAAATGATGAAGATTCTCCATGGCTACGGTGCAGAAGAAAACCACAACACTAGATGTTGGTGATGTGTAATAATGTATTAAACCTTTGAGACATAAAGGTCCCCTTTCATGTAATGTATTAAACCTTTGAGCCGCGGGAGGTGATCACACAAAGAGAAGGAACCATCACAAGAGAAGGAACCCACAAACACTAAGGATACATAGCACAACTGAAAATTAAGATACATAGCACAATTAAAAATTAAGAAACATGCCTAATGTTGGAGTGATTCAGTCATGCTACTGCCTAGCCCTGTAATATGCGCCACTTTAGTCTTCGTAGTCACCGGCGCCATCGTCGTTGTCGTCGTCGGGGTTGTCGTAGTCAAACCTTGAAAGTTGGGCACGCGTGGGCTGGATTTGAGGGTACCGCAGGCGGGGGTTATTGCCGGTCGTGTTGTAGGCCATGACACTCTGGAGAGTTCAGCCGCACCACCACAGCCGACAGCCGGCCTCATTGAAGTTTGAAGGAGGTGGGATGTCCTCCTCATTCCTAGCGAGCGCCCTCTCACGCCGATTGATGAAGAAGGCTTCCCAAGTCGGGAAATAGTCGGGATGGCAGTTGGGATTCCTCCGCTGCTCTGGTGTGAGCTCGAGGTAGTAGTGGTTCGTGATGGCCATCCGGCGCTCCACACCTAGAGGGACAGGAGGGACCAGTACGCCTCCGGCGCTCCGCATCCAGCCAGTGGGGACGCGGTAGCCCGGTGGGCAGGGGTAGTTCGAGGCGCAAAGCGCCTCCGCCTCCCAGGTGGTTAGAGAGACGCTGGAAGCCATGGGAAGAGAATGATGAGTCTAGATGTGATATGTAAATGGAGGCCAAGCGTACATATATATACTGAAAAAATGGCGGGAAGACAGAGGTGGGAACCGGTGGAAAGCGCGGGAACGCAGTGGCGCGGGAAACTTTCATCCCGAGTGGGGGCTCAAACCGGGACAAAAGATGGGGGGCCTTATCTGGGGGAGGCTTATCTGGGAGGGCCTTATCTGGGGGTGGCTAACCTTTAGTACCAGCTAGTGGGTGCAGCCGGGACTAAAGGTGGTTTTTGTGTCATCTAACAAAACTATCGGTGGGATAAGGACGCGTGGGTAACCTTTAGTACCGGCTGGTGGGTGCAACCGGGACTAAAGCTGTCGGCAGGATAAGGATACGTGGGTGGACGCACTGCTCGATGAGATAAAGCATGTAGCGCACGACGCCCTGTCGGAGGAAGAAGACAAAGTAGAAGCAGCGCCGTGCCTATAAAAGGAGCATCGATATGCCATGGCAAGCAACTCAACAAGCCAACATGGATGGAGAGTTTCATCCCCATGGATGGAGGAAAGGGTTGGGAAATCTCCTGTGGCGGAACTTCTCGAAGATGCCCTTGGTGCACACGCCCTATGGCATCTTCGGATGTTCCGCCTCGGAAAATATTTTCCTGCTAGCCCGTGAAAGACTCCATCTCTGCCTCCCTGGGGTTAGAGGTATGGTGGAAGCCATAGGATAGAGTGGAGAGAGGCGGCAGATATGAGTCTAGATGTGCTATGGCAACGACCAAGCCTACATATATATAGTGAGAAATGGCGGGAAGTCAGAGGAGGGAAGCCTAAACCATAAACCCTAAACCCTAAAGGGGCTACCCTCGTACGGAGAAAGCTATAGGGGTAGACGATCCGGGGCCCCCGGTCTAGGGTTTGGCCGGAGGAAGACCACCGGAGCGTCGGAATCACATGAAAGTGGCAAAATGGTTAATAGTTTGACTAATTAGAATAATTATTTTATAAAACAGAAAATGGATTTGAATCTCTTATTCAAATTCAAGCACTTTTTATGTTAAAAATTCAGTGAGATTCAAAAATATGCAAAATATAATAGTTAATGCATTTTTAAATTGGAAATGGCAAAATGGTTATTAGTTTCACTAGTTAGAATAATTATTTTATAAAACAGAAAATAGATTTGGATTACTTATTCAAATTCAAAAACTTTTCATGCTAAAAATTTAGTGAGATTCAAAATATGCAAAATATAATAGTTAATGCATTTTTAAATTGGAAATGGCAAAATGGTTATTAGTTTCACTAGTTAGAATAATTATTTTATAAAACAGAAAATAGATTTGGATTACTTATTCAAATTCAAAAACTTTTCATGTTGAAAATTTTCTCAAATTCATAAGTATGCAAAAACTGTATAATTCAAATGTTTAAAAAATCTAATAGTTACAAATTGTAATATTTGAAAAAATTGGCGCCAACTTAGGCCCAGCGCGCGCAAATTTGGGCCTTTAGTCCCGGCCCAGAACACCATCCGACACTAAAGGCTCTGAAGACGAAAATGCATCCAAAGCCTTTAGCCCCGGTGCGTGGCTGGAACCGGGACTAAAGATCCCCGTCCCGGTTCCAGCCACGCACCGGGACTAAAGGGTGGGGGGTATTTAATGCACCGCCTTCTTCCCGAATGGAATCCATCGACCGGAGCGAGGAGTAGCACAACGCAGCCAGGATGCCGAAATACCTCGCCGCCTCTCCGCCCGTCCGCGTACCCCGCCGTGTTGCCGCGCCGCGCCGCCACCTCTCGAGACACGCGCTCGTCCGCCCCGCTGTTGGGAGGTAATCCCTCCCCCCACCGCGCGCTCTGCCTCCTCTCCGTCCCTGGACCTAGCGAGCCTGGGCGGTGCCCCGCGACCGCGCGCTGCCTCCATCCCCCCAGCGAGCCCGGGCGGCGCCCCGTGACCGGCGAGCCCGGGCGGCACCCACACCGCCGGCCACTTCTTGTATTTTTTGTATATTAATTAAGAATTATTACTAGTAATAGATAGAATTATTACTAGTATTTCTAGTGTATGTTTTTTGTATTACTAGTATCTTTTTTGTAATAGATAGATAGAATTATTACTTGTATTACTAGTATTACTAGTATGTTTTTTGTAATAGATAGATAGAATTATTACTAGTATTTTTTGTATCTTTTTTATATTTCTAGTGTATGTTTTTTTATTAATTTCTAGTATAGTATATATTAATTTCTAGTATAGTGTATATTTCTAGTATAGTATTTATTAATTTCTAGTGTATGTTTTTTATTTCTTGTATCTTTTTTATATTGTAATATTTATTACTAGTATATAAATATAGTATATATATATGTTTGTCTATATATATTTATTACTAGTAATAATATATATAGTAGTATATTATATAGTATGTAGTATTATAGTGTCGATTGAGATAGACAAGCATTAGTGCTAAATAAATATAAGCTAAAGAAATAACTACCCTAAGTCCGATAGTGCTCGCTAGCCCCCGGACTTAGGGTTAGGGTGGTGGTGCTCGCGGGCCCCCGGACTTAGGGTTAGGGTGGTGGTGCTCGCGGGCCCCCGGACTTAGGGTTAGGGTGGTAGTGCTCGCGGGCCCCCGGACTTAGGGTTAGGGTGGTAGTGCTCGCGGGCACCCGGACTTAGGGTTAGGGTGGTAGTGCTCGCGGGCCCCCGGACTTAGGGTTAGGGTGGTAGTGCTCGCGGGCACCCGGACTTAGGGTTAATGTGGTAGTGCTCGTGGGATCCCCGGACTTAGGGTTAGGGTGGTAGTGCTCGCGGGCCCCTGGACTTAGGTTTAATGTGGTAGTGCTCGCGGGCCCCCGGACTTAGGGTTAGGGTGGTGGTGCTCACGGGCCACCGGACTTAGGGTTAGGGTGGTCGTGCTCACGGGCCACTGGACTTAGGGTTAGGGTGGTGGTGCTCGCGGGCCCCCGGACTTAGGGTTAGGGTGGTCGTGCTCACGGGCCACTGGACTTAGGGTTAGGGTGGTGGTGCTCGTGGGCCACCGGACTTAGGGTTAGGGTGGTAGTGCTCGCGGGCCACCGGACCTAGGGTTAGAGTGGTGGTGCTCGCGGGCCCTCGAAGATAGGGTTAGGGTGGTGGAGAGAGGCAGCAGATATGAGTCTAGATGTGCTATGGCAACGAGCAAGCCTACATATATATAGTGAGAAATGGCGGGAAGTCAGAGGAGGGAAGCCTAAACCATAAACCCTAAACCCTAAAGGGGCTACCCTCGTACGGAGAAAGCTATAGGGGTAGACGATCCGGGGCCCCCGGTCTAGGGTTTGGCCGGAGGAAGACCACCGGAGCGTCGGAATCACATGAAAGTGGCAAAATGGTTAATAGTTTGACTAGTTAGAATAATTATTTTATAAAACAGAAAATGGATTTGAATCTCTTATTCAAATTCAAGCACTTTTTATGTTAAAAATTCAGTGAGATTCAAAAATATGCAAAATATAATAGTTAATGCATTTTTAAATTGGAAATGGCAAAATGGTTATTAGTTTCACTAGTTAGAATAATTATTTTATAAAACAGAAAATAGATTTGGATTACTTATTCAAATTCAAAAACTTTTCATGCTAAAAATTTAGTGAGATTCAAAAATATGCAAAATATAATAGTTAATGCATTTTTAAATTGGAAATGGCAAAATGGTTATTAGTTTCACTAGTTAGAATAATTATTTTATAAAACAGAAAATAGATTTGGATTACTTATTCAAATTCAAAAACTTTTCATGTTGAAAATTTTCTCAAATTCATAAGTATGCAAAAACTGTATAATTCAAATGTTTAAAAAATCTAATAGTTACAAATTGTAATATTTGAAAAAATTGGCGCCAACTTAGGCCCAGCGCGCGCAAATTTGGGCCTTTAGTCCCGGCCCAGAACACCATCCGACACTAAAGGCTCTGAAGACGAAAATGCATCCAAAGCCTTTAGCCCCGGTGCGTGGCTGGAACCGGGACTAAAGATCCCCGTCCCGGTTCCAGCCACGCACCGGGACTAAAGGGTGGGGGGTATTTAATGCACCGCCTTCTTCCCGGATCGAATCCATCGACCGGAGCGAGGAGTAGCACAACGCAGCCAGGATGCCGAAATACCTCGCCGCCTCTCCGCCCGTCCGCGTACCCCGCCGTGTTGCCGCGCCGCGCCGCCACCTCTCGAGACACGAGCTCGTCCGCCCCGCTGTTGGGAGGTAATCCCTCCCCCCACCGCGCGCTCTGCCTCCTCTCCGTCCCTGGACCTAGCGAGCCTGGGCGGCGCCCCGCGACCGCGCGCTGCCTCCATCCCCCCAGCGAGCCCGGGCGGCGCCCCGTGACCGGCGAGCCCGGGCGGCACCCACACCGCCGGCCACTTCTTGTATTTTTTGTATATTAATTAAGAATTATTACTAGTAATAGATAGAATTATTACTAGTATTTCTAGTGTATGTTTTTTGTATTACTAGTATCTTTTTGTAATAGATAGATAGAATTATTACTTGTATTACTAGTATTACTAGTATGTTTTTTGTAATAGATAGATAGAATTATTACTAGTATTTTTTGTATCTTTTTTATATTTCTAGTGTATGTTTTTTTATATTTCTAGTGTATGTTTTTTTATTAATTTCTAGTATAGTATATATTAATTTCTAGTATAGTGTATATTTCTAGTATAGTATTTATTAATTTCTAGTGTATGTTTTTTATTTCTTGTATCTTTTTTATATTGTAATATTTATTACTAGTATATAAATATAGTATATATATATGTTTGTCTATATATATTTATTACTAGTAATAATATATATAGTAGTATATTATATAGTATGTAGTATTATAGTGTCGATTGAGATAGACAAGCATTAGTGCTAAATAAAGATAAGCTAAAGAAATAACTACCCTAAGTCCGATAGTGCTCGCTAGCCCCCGGACTTACGGTTAGGGTGGTGGTGCTCGCGGGCCCCCGGACTTAGGGTTAGGGTGGTGGTGCTCGCGGGCCCCCGGACTTAGGGTTAGGGTGGTAGTGCTCGCGGGCCCCCGGACTTAGGGTTAGGGTGGTAGTGCTCGCGGGCACCCGGACTTAGGGTTAGGGTGGTAGTGCTCGCGGGCCCCCGGACTTAGGGTTAGGGTGGTAGTGCTCGCGGGCACCCGGACTTAGGGTTAATGTGGTAGTGCTCGTGGGATCCCCGGACTTAGGGTTAGGGTGGTGGTGCTCGCGGGCCCCTGGACTTAGGTTTAATGTGGTAGTGCTCGCGGGCCCCCGGACTTAGGGTTAGGGTGGTGGTGCTCACGGGCCACCGGACTTAGGGTTAGGGTGGTCGTGCTCACGGGCCACTGGACTTAGGGTTAGGGTGGTGGTGCTCGCGGGCCCCCGGACTTAGGGTTAGGGTGGTCGTGCTCACGGGCCACTGGACTTAGGGTTAGGGTGGTGGTGCTCGTGGGCCACCGGACTTAGGGTTAGGGTGGTAGTGCTCGCGGGCCACCGGACCTAGGGTTAGAGTGGTGGTGCTCGCGGGCCCTCGAAGATAGGGTTAGGGTGGTGGAGAGAGGCGGCAGATATGAGTCTAGATGTGCTATGGCAACGACCAAGCCTACATATATATAGTGAGAAATGGCGGGAAGTCAGAGGAGGGAAGCCTAAACCATAAACCCTAAACCCTAAAGGGGCTACCCTCGTACGGAGAAAGCTATAGGGGTAGACGATCCGGGGCCCCCGGTCTAGGGTTTGGCCGGAGGAAGACCACCGGAGCGTCGGAATCACATGAAAGTGGCAAAATGGTTAATAGTTTGACTAGTTAGAATAATTATTTTATAAAACAGAAAATGGATTTGAATCTCTTATTCAAATTCAAGCACTTTTTATGTTAAAAATTCAGTGAGATTCAAAAATATGCAAAATATAATAGTTAATGCATTTTTAAATTGGAAATGGCAAAATGGTTATTAGTTTCACTAGTTAGAATAATTATTTTATAAAACAGAAAATAGATTTGGATTACTTATTCAAATTCAAAAACTTTTCATGCTAAAAATTTAGTGAGATTCAAAAATATGCAAAATATAATAGTTAATGCATTTTTAAATTGGAAATGGCAAAATGGTTATTAGTTTCACTAGTTAGAATAATTATTTTATAAAACAGAAAATAGATTTGGATTACTTATTCAAATTCAAAAACTTTTCATGTTGAAAATTTTCTCAAATTCATAAGTATGCAAAAACTGTATAATTCAAATGTTTAAAAAATCTAATAGTTACAAATTGTAATATTTGAAAAAATTGGCGCCAACTTAGGCCCAGCGCGCGCAAATTTGGGCCTTTAGTCCCGGCCCAGAACACCATCCGACACTAAAGGCTCTGAAGACGAAAATGCATCCAAAGCCTTTAGCCCCGGTGCGTGGCTGGAACCGGGACTAAAGATCCCCGTCCCGGTTCCAGCCACGCACCGGGACTAAAGGGTGGGGGGTATTTAATGCACCGCCTTCTTCCCGGATCGAATCCATCGACCGGAGCGAGGAGTAGCACAACGCAGCCAGGATGCCGAAATACCTCGCCGCCTCTCCGCCCGTCCGCGTACCCCGCCGTGTTGCCGCGCCGCGCCGCCACCTCTCGAGACACGCGCTCGTCCGCCCCGCTGTTGGGAGGTAATCCCTCCCCCCACCGCGCGCTCTGCCTCCTCTCCGTCCCTGGACCTAGCGAGCCTGGGCGGCGCCCCGCGACCGCGCGCTGCCTCCATCCCCCCAGCGAGCCCGGGCGGCGCCCCGTGACCGGCGAGCCCGGGCGGCACCCACACCGCCGGCCACTTCTTGTATTTTTTGTATATTAATTAAGAATTATTACTAGTAATAGATAGAATTATTACTAGTATTTCTAGTGTATGTTTTTTGTATTACTAGTATCTTTTTTGTAATAGATAGATAGAATTATTACTTGTATTACTAGTATTACTAGTATGTTTTTTGTAATAGATAGATAGAATTATTACTAGTATTTTTTGTATCTTTTTTATATTTCTAGTGTATGTTTTTTATATTTCTAGTGTATGTTTTTTTATTAATTTCTAGTATAGTATATATTAATTTCTAGTATAGTGTATATTTCTAGTATAGTATTTATTAATTTCTAGTGTATGTTTTTTATTTCTTGTATCTTTTTTATATTGTAATATTTATTACTAGTATATAAATATAGTATATATATATGTTTGTCTATATATATTTATTACTAGTAATAATATATATAGTAGTATATTATATAGTATGTAGTATTATAGTGTCGATTGAGATAGACAAGCATTAGTGCTAAATAAAGATAAGCTAAAGAAATAACTACCCTAAGTCCGATAGTGCTCGCTAGCCCCCGGACTTACGGTTAGGGTGGTGGTGCTCGCGGGCCCCCGGACTTAGGGTTAGGGTGGTGGTGCTCGCGGGCCCCCGGACTTAGGGTTAGGGTGGTAGTGCTCGCGGGCCCCCGGACTTAGGGTTAGGGTGGTAGTGCTCGCGGGCACCCGGACTTAGGGTTAGGGTGGTAGTGCTCGCGGGCCCCCGGACTTAGGGTTAGGGTGGTAGTGCTCGCGGGCACCCGGACTTAGGGTTAATGTGGTAGTGCTCGTGGGATCCCCGGACTTAGGGTTAGGGTGGTGGTGCTCGCGGGCCCCTGGACTTAGGTTTAATGTGGTAGTGCTCGCGGGCCCCCGGACTTAGGGTTAGGGTGGTGGTGCTCACGGGCCACCGGACTTAGGGTTAGGGTGGTCGTGCTCACGGGCCACTGGACTTAGGGTTAGGGTGGTGGTGCTCGCGGGCCCCCGGACTTAGGGTTAGGGTGGTCGTGCTCACGGGCCACTGGACTTAGGGTTAGGGTGGTGGTGCTCGTGGGCCACCGGACTTAGGGTTAGGGTGGTAGTGCTCGCGGGCCACCGGACCTAGGGTTAGAGTGGTGGTGCTCGCGGGCCCTCGAAGATAGGGTTAGGGTGGTGGAGAGAGGCGGCAGATATGAGTCTAGATGTGCTATGGCAACGACCAAGCCTACATATATATAGTGAGAAATGGCGGGAAGTCAGAGGAGGGAAGCCTAAACCATAAACCCTAAACCCTAAAGGGGCTACCCTCGTACGGAGAAAGCTATAGGGGTAGACGATCCGGGGCCCCCGGTCTAGGGTTTGGCCGGAGGAAGACCACCGGAGTGTCGGAATCACATGAAAGTGGCAAAATGGTTAATAGTTTGACTAGTTAGAATAATTATTTTATAAAACAGAAAATGGATTTGAATCTCTTATTCAAATTCAAGCACTTTTTATGTTAAAAATTCAGTGAGATTCAAAAATATGCAAAATATAATAGTTAATGCATTTTTAAATTGGAAATGGCAAAATGGTTATTAGTTTCACTAGTTAGAATAATTATTTTATAAAACAGAAAATAGATTTGGATTACTTATTCAAATTCAAAAACTTTTCATGCTAAAAATTTAGTGAGATTCAAAAATATGCAAAATATAATAGTTAATGCATTTTTAAATTGGAAATGGCAAAATGGTTATTAGTTTCACTAGTTAGAATAATTATTTTATAAAACAGAAAATAGATTTGGATTACTTATTCAAATTCAAAAACTTTTCATGTTGAAAATTTTCTCAAATTCATAAGTATGCAAAAACTGTATAATTCAAATGTTTAAAAAATCTAATAGTTACAAATTGTAATATTTGAAAAAATTGGCGCCAACTTAGGCCCAGCGCGCGCAAATTTGGGCCTTTAGTCCCGGCCCAGAACACCATCCGACACTAAAGGCTCTGAAGACGAAAATGCATCCAAAGCCTTTAGCCCCGGTGCGTGGCTGGAACCGGGACTAAAGATCCCCGTCCCGGTTCCAGCCACGCACCGGGACTAAAGGGTGGGGGGTATTTAATGCACCGCCTTCTTCCCGGATCGAATCCATCGACCGGAGCGAGGAGTAGCACAACGCAGCCAGGATGCCGAAATACCTCGCCGCCTCTCCGCCCGTCCGCGTACCCCGCCGTGTTGCCGCGCCGCGCCGCCACCTCTCGAGACACGCGCTCGTCCGCCCCGCTGTTGGGAGGTAATCCCTCCCCCCACCGCGCGCTCTGCCTCCTCTCCGTCCCTGGACCTAGCGAGCCTGGGCGGCGCCCCGCGACCGCGCGCTGCCTCCATCCCCCCAGCGAGCCCGGGCGGCGCCCCGTGACCGGCGAGCCCGGGCGGCACCCACACCGCCGGCCACTTCTTGTATTTTTTGTATATTAATTAAGAATTATTACTAGTAATAGATAGAATTATTACTAGTATTTCTAGTGTATGTTTTTTGTATTACTAGTATCTTTTTTGTAATAGATAGATAGAATTATTACTTGTATTACTAGTATTACTAGTATGTTTTTTGTAATAGATAGATAGAATTATTACTAGTATTTTTTGTATCTTTTTTATATTTCTAGTGTATGTTTTTTTATTAATTTCTAGTATAGTATATATTAATTTCTAGTATAGTGTATATTTCTAGTATAGTATTTATTAATTTCTAGTGTATGTTTTTTATTTCTTGTATCTTTTTTATATTGTAATATTTATTACTAGTATATAAATATAGTATATATATATGTTTGTCTATATATATTTATTACTAGTAATAATATATATAGTAGTATATTATATAGTATGTAGTATTATAGTGTCGATTGAGATAGACAAGCATTAGTGCTAAATAAAGATAAGCTAAAGAAATAACTACCCTAAGTCCGATAGTGCTCGCTAGCCCCCGGACTTAGGGTTAGGGTGGTGGTGCTCGCGGGCCCCCGGACTTAGGGTTAGGGTGGTGGTGCTCGCGGGCCCCCGGACTTAGGGTTAGGGTGGTAGTGCTCGCGGGCCCCCGGACTTAGGGTTAGGGTGGTAGTGCTCGCGGGCACCCGGACTTAGGGTTAGGGTGGTAGTGCTCGCGGGCCCCCGGACTTAGGGTTAGGGTGGTAGTGCTCGCGGGCACCCGGACTTAGGGTTAATGTGGTAGTGCTCGTGGGATCCCCGGACTTAGGGTTAGGGTGGTGGTGCTCGCGGGCCCCTGGACTTAGGTTTAATGTGGTAGTGCTCGCGGGCCCCCGGACTTAGGGTTAGGGTGGTGGTGCTCACGGGCCACCGGACTTAGGGTTAGGGTGGTCGTGCTCACGGGCCACTGGACTTAGGGTTAGGGTGGTGGTGCTCGCGGGCCCCCGGACTTAGGTTTAATGTGGTAGTGCTCGCGGGCCCCTGGACTTAGGGTTAGGGTGGTGGTGCTCGTGGGCCACCGGACTTAGGGTTAGGGTGGTAGTGCTCGCGGGCCACCGGACCTAGGGTTAGAGTGGTGGTGCTCGCGGGCCCTCGAAGATAGGGTTAGGGTGGTGGTGCTTGCGGGCCCCCGGACTTAGGGTTAGGGTGGTGGTGCTCGCGGGCCACCAGACTTAGGGTTAGGGTGGTAGTGCTTGCGGGCCCCTGGACTTAGGGTTAGGGTGGTGGTGCTTGCGGGCCCCCGGACTTAGGTTTAATGTGGTAGTGCTCGCGGGCCCTCGGACTTTGGGTTAGGGTGGTGGTGCTCGCGGGCCACCGGACTTAGGGTTAGGGTGGTAGTGCTCGCGGGCCACCGGACTTAGGGTTAGAGTGGTGGTGCTCGCGGGCCCCCGAAGATAGGGTAAGGGTGGTGGTGCTCGTGGGCCCCCGGACTTAGGGTTAGGGCATCACTAGAATTTTGCTATTGTTTAGTATTATTGTAGCAAATTGCGTGTTCACATTATTGTTTAGTATTATTTTATGAAGCAATATTGAATGAAAAATGTTATTGTGTGCATTTTGTAGAAAACTATGGATCCAATCCAGAGAGACCTAGCACAGGAAGAAATTCTCGAGGATATGAACAACGACACCCCCCATGTTGATCCACCCGAATCTCCATCGATTTATTTGAACCCCTCCGGTGAGGGAGAGGAGGTCGACCGAAATGATCAAGGAGAAGCCGATGGCTCTGGTGGTGGAGAAGCCAACGGCTCCAGTGGTGGAGAAGCCGACGGCAAGGTATATATATGAAGTCTGGTGATCCGTAGATGCATTATCTGAGGTGTATATATATATATAAATTGATGAATGTTTCTTCTCTTAGGCCTCCACATCGAGCAAAAAATATCCCAAACGAGGGCCGGCCAAAAAGTTGGATGCATCTACGCGTTATACAATTACGCGGTATCACCACGGGGTGAACCCTTGGAACCCGAAAATGCTAAAACTGTATTTAAACAACAATGTGGAGTTATGGTTAGGGATAGCATCCCGATCACTGTTCGAGAGTGGAATAAGACCAAAGGGGCGAAAGAGGGTGAGTATGTCGCCGACAGGTGCAAAGAGGGTCTTTGGAATGACCTCATGACACATTTCACCCTGCCAGAATGTGAGGATGATGCTGACACAGCTGCATTGAGGAAGAAAGTCAAGCAGTGGACTCTTACGAAGATGGCCGAACTATTCAAGAACTGGAAGAAAGCATTATGGCAAAAGTATCAGAAGACGAAGACTCCTCCTAAATTTGAATGCTATCTAACGAAGCAGCGGGCTAACTGGGATGCATTTGTGAAGTACAAGGAGTCACAACCTGCTATGGAAATGTCGAAAAAAACAAGAAAAATGCCACGATGAAGAAATATCACCATCACATGGGGCTAGGGGGCTACGCGGCTGCCATGCCAAAGTGGGATGCTAAAGAGAATGAGCTGCTTGCTAAAGGGATCACTCCAGAACCAATACGCGAAGAATGGGATCTGAGGGCAAGGAATTGGTTCCTTGGGCATGGGAGTGAGTATGAAGAAAGTACAGGGGACCTTATTTGCAGTGACGGGATTAGGATACCCCGGGATACATGGCAGAAAGTGGTGAAGGAGATTAAAGCGGGGATAACAAAGTTCTGTCCCGATAGAGAGAAAGACTTGCTGACAAAGGTCCTTGGGAATGACGAACACGGAGGATGTGTACGAGGCCTTGGCCCTAGTTATACGTGGGAGATGGGGTTTCCCAAAGACAGAGATACTTATAGGAGCCGAGAGAGAGCAAAGAGGCGACGGCAGGAGGAGGAGGGAGACAGGTTCACCGAGTTGCTGGGAACACTTCGAATGCATCAGCAACAGATTGACAAACTTCGAGGAGCAACGCGCCTGCAACATCCTGTACTCGATATTACCGCCATCCCATCTCAACGGAGAAGCAGCGTGGCTGAATCGGAGGTCCCTTTTGACGATGCACGTATGGTAGATGGCGGTCCTGGATACACCGTGAATGGAATCAAGGAGCAGGCATCTTGTGAGCTCCATCAAAAGGTGAAGAACCTATCCATCAAGGTGGCGGTCGGATGTGCTTTACCTTGTCCACCTGGCGCATGCTGGCATGGCCGTGAGATTCTAGCTGGCTATGCTAAAGTTGTTGTGGATGAAATCGCAATGGGGTGGGACTCAATGGAGCTTGACATCCCTAGACCTAAAGGTCAGAGGACACTCGGAGAAGTACTGGGTGGTATCATTCTATGGGACAAGAACAACATCAAGCTTCCAGGCTGGACGCCAAAGCCAACACCGCCTCCGAGTGGTCGCATGTCACCTTCACCTCCATCAGCTCCAAGAAGCCCACCCCATGACTACGACCACCACAACTCAAGTCCATCTCGATCTCCACCGCAGCCTCCGATTAGTACTAAACGACGCAGCAGCCCAAAACGACAAATGTCGCCCCTCCTAAGAGTACCTCATAAGAATCTTCATCCCATCAGACCTTACGATCGTACTGACGAGGAAACCAACATGATTGTAAAGGCCGAATGTGTTGCGCAACTTCCAAAGAAGAAACCCGAGCCCGCCCCGGTATACACCGAGAAGCAAAAAGCGTATGCACTTTCTTTTCTGAACACAAAATCGCAATATGAATTGCACCATAAGCCAGATAACTATCGGCGCACACTTCAGAAGGTAGTGAAGAAGAGCAAATCAAGTAGAAGTGCAAGCGGGAGTAAATCATCAGGTCAAAGTGCAACCGAGAAAAGAATGTACGTCCCCCATCTCGGGAAACAGGCCAAAACATCGATCCCACCCCTCCAGGTGTTATCCTATGACACTCCCCAGCAGGATATGGAAGAAGCTAAGAAGCTTGCGGCCGCTATGAATGTGACTGTTGAGGAATTGCTAGGTGCCCAGGACGACAAGTTACCCAAGGCTTAGGTAGTCCCTACATATGTCCCAGGGAAGCCTCTGGTCAGCTTTGAGCAGTTCCAACAACTGCCAACACAAATGCGGAGTTTACATAAATGGTACTTGAAAGCCGTAAATCAGGAGAGAATAATGATCGTGGCGAAAGTCCCACATGACTACTACTTCTGAGAAGAAGAGGTCCATGTTGAGTTTCCAGAAATCTTCCCGTTATGCACTTTCGACCCCCTCGACAAAAGTCTCATGAGTTGCTATTGTCTGTAAGTTGTTGAATTCATTGTCTATATATAAGTTGCTCATTTTTTCAGTTGTTTAGTTCATTGCATGTAATTATCCTAATTATATCCTTTTGTACTCTATTATTATGCAGAATGAAGATCATGGAATGTAAAAGAAGGTCAATATTTAGTGTTGGGTTCACCGACCCAGATAAAATACATGTAAAGACACTAACAACAAAACCCGAGGAGACGCAGAAAAGCCTTCTAAGGTTTCTAACGGAGCAAAATTTTTGTGATCACATATTGTTTCCTTACAATTTCGCGTGAGGGTCTTACTCTATTGTACACATTCTCTTTTGCTTACTCGATGTTAAGTGTAATTGATGAGTTACTGATGTATATATAAACGTGTACAGTTTCCACTGGATTCTCATGGACATTCAACTTGATAAGGGAAGAGTTGAAGTCATGGACCATTAAAGAGACCCCTGAAAATGTTTAGGCACATGCAGAACATGCTCCAGAGATAATTTTCGCGCTACATCGGTCTCTTTCGTTGATTTCCTAAGATATCATGTAATAAATAACTCATTCATTTTCTTTAACGGGTAGGGTTTGGAACCAGTTCAAGAGTGCGGTTACGGGTGACTTTAGTGAGAAGCTGACGTTTAAGCTGGTCTCGGTAAGTAGTACGAGCATCTCTTTACTTCTAGTTTCAATACAATTATGATGCTGGATTATTATTTTTATTGAATTCTATTCTCGTAAAGTGCGCGAGGCAGCCACCGGAGACGAATCTATGTGGATTCTACATTTGCGAGTTCATTCGCACGTTTACCAGTGAGCTGAATGATTATAGAGTCGATGTAAGCAATACATTCATAACATTATTTTTATTACCGTCAATTTTTGTTATCATGATTGATATTCATATTGATCTCCTTTTCTTATATAGTTCGAGAAAATGCGGGATCAGCTCCTACCAAAGCAACGCGTAGTAGCAATTGCTGAAGAACTGGCAGGATTCTTGATGAACGAGATGATAGATGACGCCGGAGAATTTAGTGTGAATAGGCGCCGATGATCCCCGACCGTGTAATTGAATAGACAGGCTCTAGTCCCGATAATTGTGATCTCCATGTGTAACTATCATGTATATATTTGTATGCTCGATCTTAAGAGAAGTTATCTTATGTATGCACGGACATGTACGGTATGTGGTAGCGTAGAAAACTATTTTGAAATGAAAAAAGGATACAAATTGAATTCTCTGTCGTGGCAAAGAAAGAGCCTAAAATTCTGCCGCGGCAGAGAACCATTTGTCCCGGTTCGTAATACAAAACGGGACTAATGGGGGGGCACCCAGCGCCTGCAGAGACGACCACGTGGATGCCCATTGGTCCCGGCTGGTAAGAGGGCCGAGACTAGTGGGTGGGCCTTTAGTCCCTCCCCTCCAGTCCCGGTTACCAGGACCGGGACTAAAGCCCCTTACGGGCCAGGACTAGAGGCCCGTTTTCCACTAGTAATACACCACACATGGATCCACCAGTGTCATTGCATGTGTGTTATTTTGACTAACAACAACTGGAGTCATTGCATGTGTGTTCTTTTCACATACCACATATGGATCCACCAGTGTCATTGAAATGTGTGTTCTCTTCAGAGACCACACATGGATCTACTAGTGTCATTGCATGTGTGTTCTTTTTACTAACAACAACTAGAGTCATTTCATGTGTGTTCTTTTCACATACCACACATGGATCCACCAGTGTCATTGAAACATGTGTTCTTCTCATTAACCACAGCTAGAGTCATTGCATGTGTATTCTCTTCAGAGACCACACATGGACCCACCAGTGTCATTGCATGTGTGTTCTTTTTACTAAGAACAACTGGAGTCATTGCATGTGTGGTATTTCCACATACCACATATGAATCCAATAGTGTCATTGAAATGTGTGTTCTCTTCAGAGACCACACATGGATCCACCAGTGTCATTGCATGTGTGTTCTTTTTACTAACAATAACTAGAGTCATTGCATGTGTGTTCTTTTCATATACCACATATAGATCCACCAGTGTCATTGCATGTGTGTTCTTTTCACAATCCACCTATGGATCCACTAGTGTCATTGCATGTGTGCTCTTTTTACTAACAACAACAACTAGAGTCATTTCATGTGTGTTCTCTTCGGAGACCACACATGGATCCACCAGTGTCATTGCAATGTATGTTCTCTTTAGAGACCCCACATAGATCCACTAGTGTCATTGCTTGTGTGTTCTTTTTACTAACAACAACTAGAGTCATTGCATGTGAGTTCTTTTCACATACCACATATGGATCCACTAGTGTCGTTGAAATGTGTGTTCTTCTCATTAACCACAGCTAGAGTCATTGCATGAGTGTTCTCTTCAGAGACCACACATGGATCCACTAGTGTCATTGCATGTGTGTTCTTTTTACTAGCAATAACTGGAGTCATTGCATGTGTGTTCTTTTCACATACCACATATGTATCCAACAATGTCATTGAAATGTGTGTTCTCTTCAGAGACCACACATGGATCCACCAGTGTCATTGCATGTGTGTTCTTTTTACTAACAACAACTGAAGTCATTGCATGTGTGTTCTTTTGACATACCACATATGGATCCACTAGTGTCATTGCATGTGTGTTCTTTTCACAATCCACCTATGGATCTACTAGTGTCATTGCATGTGTGCTTGTTTTACTAACAACAACCAGAGTCATTGCATGTGTGTTCTCTTCAGAGACCACACATGGATCCACAAGTATCATTGCATGGGTGTTCTTTTTACTAACAAGAACTAGAGTCATTGCATGTGCGTTCTCTTCAGAGACCACACATGGATCCACTAGTGTCATTTCATGTGTGTTCTTTTTACTAACAAAAACTGGATTCATTGCATGTGTGTTCTTTTCACATACCACATATGGATCCACCAGTGTCATTGAAATGTGTGTTCTCTTCAGAGACCACGCATGGATCCACTAGTGTTATTGCATGTGTGCACTTTTTACTAACAATACCCAGTGGCATTGCATGTTTACTCTTTTTACTAACAACAACTAGAGTCATTGCATGTGTGTTCTTTTCACATACCACATATGGATCCACCAGTGTCATTGCATGTGTGTTCTCTTCAGAGACCACACATGGATCCACTAGTGTCATTGCATGTGTGTTCTTTTTACTAACAACAACTGGAGTCATTTCATGACTATTATTTTCACATACCACATATGGATCCACCAGTGTCACTGAAATGTGTGTTCTCTCCAGAGTCCACACATGGATCCACCAGTGTCATTGCATGTGTGTTCTTTTTACTAACAGCAACTGGAGTCATTTCATGACTATTATTTTCACATACCACATATGGATCCACCAGTGTCACTGAAATGTGTGTTCTCTCCAGAGTCCACACATGGATCCACCAGTGTCATTGCATGTGTGTTCTTTTTACTAACAACAACTTGACTCATTGCATGTGTGTTCTTTTCATATACCACATATGGATCCACCAGTGTCTTTGAAATGTGTGTTCTTCTCATTAAGCACAGCTAGAGTCATTGCATGTGTGTTCTCTTCAGAGACCACACATGGATCCACCAGTGTCATTGCATGTGTGTTCTTTTTACTAACAACAACTGGAGTCATTGCATGTGTGTTCTTTTCATATACCACATATGGATCCACTAGTGTCATTGAAATGTGTGTTCTCTTCATACAACACACATGGATCCACCAGTGTCATAGCATGTGTGTTCTTTTTACTAACAACAACAGGAGTCATTGCATGTGTGTTCTTTTCACATACCACATATGGATCCACCAGTGTCATTGAAATGTGTGTTCTCTTCAGAGACCACACATGGATCCACCAGTGTCATTGCATGTCTGTTCTTTTTACTAACAACAACTAGAGTCATTGCATGTGTGTTATTTTGACATACCACATATGGATCCACCAGTGTCATTGAAATGTGTGTTCTCTTCAGAGACCACACATGGATTCACCAGAGTCATTGCATGTGTGTTCTTTTCACATACCACACATGGATCCACCAGTGTCATTGAAATGTGTGTTCTTCTCATTAACCACAGTTAGAGTCTTTGCATGTGTGTTCTATTCAGAGGATACACATGGATCCACCATTGTCATTGCATGTGTCTTCTTTTTACTAACAACAACTGCAGTCACTGCATGTGTGCTCTTTTCACATACCACATATGGATCCACCAGTGTCATTGAAATGTGTGTTCTCTTCAAAGACCACACGTGGATCCACCAGTGTCATTGCATGTGTGTTCTTTTTACTAACAACAACTAGAGTTATTGCATGTGTGTTCTTTTCACATACCACATATGGATCCAGCAGTGTCATTGAAATGTGTGTTATCTTCAGAGACAACACATGGATCCGCCAGTGTCATTGCATGTGTGTTCTTTTTACTAAGAACAACTGGAGTCATTGCATGTGTGTTCTTTTCACATGCCACATATGGATCCACCAGTGTCATTGCATGTGTGTTCTTTTTACTAAGAACAACTGGAGTCATTGCATGTGTGTTCTTTTCACATGCCACATATGGATCCACTAGTGTCATTGCATGTGTGTTCTTTTCACAATCCACCTATGGATCCACTAGTGCCATTGCATGTTTGCTCTTTTTACTAACAACCAGAGTCATTGCATGTGTGTTCTCTTCAGAGACCACACATGGATCCACCAGTGTCATTGCATGGGTGTTCTTTTTACTAACAACAACGGGAGTTATTGCATGTGCGTTCTCTTCAGAGACCACACATGGCTCCACCAGTGTCATTGCATGTGTGTTCTTTTTACTAACAAAAACTTGATTCGTTGCATGTGTGTTCTTTTCATATACCACATATGGATCCACCAGTGTCATTGAAATGGGTGTTCTCTTCAGAGACCACGCATGGTTCCATTAGTGTTATTGCATGTGTGTTCTTTTTACTAACAACAACTAGAGTCATTGCATGTGTGTTCTTTTCACATACCACATATGGATCCACCAGTGTCATTGCATGTGTGCTCTCTTCAGAGACCACACATGGATCCACCAGTGTCATTGCATGTGTGTTCTTTTTACTAACAAGAACGGGAGTCATTTCATGACTATTCTTTTCACATACCACATATAGATCCACCAGTGTCACTGAAATGTGTGTTCTCTTCAGAGACCACACATGGATCCACTAGTGTCATTGCATGTGTGTCTTTTTACTAACAACAACTGGAGTCATTGCATGTGTGTTATTTTCATATACCACATATGGATCCGCCAGTGTCATTGAAATGTGTGTTCTTCTCATTATCCACTGCTAGAGTCATTGCATGTGTGTTCTCTTCAGAGACCAAACATGGATCCACCAGTGTCATTGCATGTGTGTTCTTTTTACTAACAACAACTGGAGTTATTGCATGTGTGTTCTTTTCACATACCACATATGGATCCAGCAGTATCATTGAAATGTGTGTTATCTTCAGAGACCACACATGGATCCACCAGTGTCATTGCATGTGTGTTCTTTTTACTAAGAACAACTGGAGTCATCGCATGTGTGTTCTTTTCACATGCCACATATGGATGCACCAGTGTTATTGCATGTATGTTCTTTTCACAATCCACCTATGGATCCACCAGTGTCATTGCATGTGTGCTCTTTTTACTAACAACAACCTGAGTGATTTCATGTGTGTTCTCTTCGGAGACCACACATGGATCCACCAGTGTCATTGAAATGTGTGTTCTCTTTAGAGACCACACATGGATCCACCACTGTCATTGCATGTGTGTTCTTTTTACTAAAAACAACTAGTGTCATTGCATGTGTGTTCTTTTCACATACCACACATGGATCCACCAGTGTCATTGAAATGTGTGTTCTTCTCATTAATCACAGCTAGAGTCATTGCATGTGTATTCTCTTCAGAGACCACACATGGACCCACCAGTGTCATTGCATGTGTGTTCTTTTTAGTAACAACAACTGGAGTCATTGCATGTGTGGTATTTCCACATACCACATATGAATCCAATAGTGTCATTGAAATGTGTGTTCTCTTCAGAGACCACACATGGATCCACCAGTGTCATTGCATATGTGTTCTTTTTACTAACAACAACTGGAGTCATTGCATGTGTGTTCTTTTCACATACCACGTATAGATCCACCAGTGTCATTGCATGTCTGTTCTTTTCACAATCCACCTATGGATCCACTAGTGTCATTGCATGTCTGCTCTTTTTACTAACAACAACAACTAGAGTCATTTCATGTGTGTTCTCTTCGGAGACCACACATGGATCCACCAGTGTCATTGCATGTGTGTTCTCTTCAGAGACCACACATGGATCCACTAGTGTCATTGCATGTGTGTTCTTTTTACTAACAACAACTGGAGTCATTTCATGACTATTATTTTCACATACCACATATGGATCCACCAGTGTCACTGAAATGTGTGTTCTCTCCAGAGTCCACACATGGATCCACCAGTGTCATTGCATGTGTGTTCTTTTTACTAACAGCAACTGGAGTCATTTCATGACTATTATTTTCACATACCACATATGGATCCACCAGTGTCACTAAAATGTGTGTTCTCTCCAGAGTCCACACATGGATCCACCAGTGTCATTGCATGTGTGTTCTTTTTACTAACAACAACTTGACTCATTGCATGTGTGTTCTTTTCATATACCACATTTGGATCCACCAGTGTCTTTGAAATGTGTGTTCTTCTCATTAAGCACAGCTAGAGTCATTGCATGTGTGTTCTCTTCAGAGACCACACATGGATCCACCAGTGTCATTGCATGTGTGTTCTTTTTACTAACAACAACTGGAGTCATTGCATGTGTGTTCTTTTCATATACCACATATGGATCCACTAGTGTCATTGAAATGTGTGTTCTCTTCATACAACACACATGGATCCACCAGTGTCATGGCATGTGTGTTCTTTTTACTAACAACAACAGGAGTCATTGCATGTGTGTTCTTTTCACATACCACATATGGATCCACCAGTGTCATTGAAATGTGTGTTCTCTTCAGAGACCACACATGGATCCACCAGTGTCATTGCATGTCTGTTCTTTTTACTAACAACAACTAGAGTCATTGCATGTGTGTTATTTTGACATACCACATATGGATCCACCAGTGTCATTGAAATGTGTGTTCTCTTCAGAGACCACACATGGATTCACCAGAGTCATTGCATGTGTGTTCTTTTCACATACCACACATGGATCCACCAGTGTCATTGAAATGTGTGTTCTTCTCATTAACCACAGTTAGAGTCTTTGCATGTGTGTTCTATTCAGAGGATACACATGGATCCACCATTGTCATTGCATGTGTCTTCTTTTTACTAACAACAACTGCAGTCACTGCATGTGTGCTCTTTTCACATACCACATATGGATCCACCAGTGTCATTGAAATGTGTGTTCTCTTCAAAGACCACACGTGGATCCACCAGTGTCATTGCATGTGTGTTCTTTTTACTAACAACAACTAGAGTTATTGCATGTGTGTTCTTTTCACATACCACATATGGATCCAGCAGTGTCATTGAAATGTGTGTTATCTTCAGAGACAACACATGGATCCGCCAGTGTCATTGCATGTGTGTTCTTTTTACTAAGAACAACTGGAGTCATTGCATGTCTGTTCTTTTCACATGCCACATATGGATCCACCAGTGTCATTGCATGTGTGTTCTTTTTACTAAGAACAACTGGAGTCATTGCATGTGTGTTCTTTTCACATGCCACATATGGATCCACTAGTGTCATTGCATGTGTGTTCTTTTCACAATCCACCTATGGATCCACTAGTGCCATTGCATGTTTGCTCTTTTTACTAACAACCAGAGTCATTGCATGTGTGTTCTCTTCAGAGACCACACATGGATCCACCAGTGTCATTGCATGGGTGTTCTTTTTACTAACAACAACGGGAGTTATTGCATGTGCGTTCTCTTCAGAGACCACACATGGCTCCACCAGTGTCATTGCATGTGTGTTCTTTTTACTAACAAAAACTTGATTCGTTGCATGTGTGTTCTTTTCATATACCACATATGGATCCACCAGTGTCATTGAAATGGGTGTTCTCTTCAGAGACCACGCATGGTTCCATTAGTGTTATTGCATGTGTGTTCTTTTTACTAACAACAACTAGAGTCATTGCATGTGTGTTCTTTTCACATACCACATATGGATCCACCAGTGTCATTGCATGTGTGCTCTCTTCAGAGACCACACATGGATCCACCAGTGTCATTGCATGTG
>CAJUXJ010000164.1:0-15000 GCA_910589775.1 Avena eriantha
CCTAATACAGATGTATCCCACTTCATTGGAGTTCTTCACAGCCTATTTCTTTATACCATATCTATATCCGTGTGAATTCTAGAGGCCCGGAAAGATGGCATGCATATGCTGTGTTTCATTTGCAATCAAGGAATCAATTAAATGGTGTATCAATTTCAATAAATTGGATATAGCAATAAAAAAACCAGCAAATTCTTCTAATATTTTAGATAGAAGGAAATGTTTCCGTCTATCTAAAATATTAGAAAGAATGTACTCTTCTATCCAAATCCAATTTGCATTGATAAAATCAATCCAAATTCCAGTAGTAGATGAATAATTGCAAATTTTTGTGTGTACGAGATTAGAATAACTTCAAAATAACTGACATAATTTTTGATTTTTCCTGATCAGAAAAATATATGAAAAAGAAAGGAGGTAGAAAATTTTGGGATTTATGGTTAAAGAAGAAAAAGAAGAAAACGGGGTTCTGTTGAATTTCAAGTATTTAGTTTTACCAATAAGATACGGAGACTTGCTTCACATTTGGAATTACACAAAAAAGATTTTTCATCCGAAAGAGGTCTACGAATACTTTTGGGAAAACGTCGACGTTTGCTAGCTTATTTGGCAAAGAAAAATAGAGTACGTTATAAGAAATTAATCAGTCAGTTGAATATTCGGGAGCAGTAATTTAATCGTTTGAATTTTTTTCTTTTTTATTAGTAGTCTTATAGTAGTCTTAGATTTTGCATTTTGATGAGCCTCGTTTTGAGGAATTCATGGAATAATCCATTTTCATGGAATAATGAATTAAGGAAGAAAGGATATGAGTCTACCGCTTACAAGAAAAGATCTCATGATAGTCAATATGGGCCCTCAACACCCATCAATGCATGGTGTTCTTCGACTGATCGTTACTCTCGATGGTGAAGATGTTATTGATTGTGAACCCATATTAGGCTATTTACACAGAGGAATGGAAAAAATCGCGGAAAACCGAACTATTATACAATACTTACCTTATGTAACACGGTGGGATTATTTAGCTACTATGTTTACAGAAGCAATAACGGTAAATGCACCAGAATTCTTGGAAAATATTCAAATACCGCAAAGAGCCAGCTATATTAGGGTAATTATGTTAGAGCTGAGCCGTATAGCTTCTCACTTGTTATGGCTTGGGCCTTTTATGGCGGATCTCGGCGCACAGACCCCTTTTTTCTATATTTTTAGAGAGAGAGAATTAATATACGATCTATTTGAAGCTGCTACAGGTATGCGAATGATGCACAATTACTTTCGCATCGGAGGAGTAGCCGCGGATCTACCTTATGGATGGATCGATAAATGTTTGGATTTCTGTGATTATTTTTTACGCGGAGTTGTTGAATATCAACAACTTATTACACAGAATCCCATTTTTTTAGAGCGAGTTGAGGGAGTAGGTTTTATTAGGGGAGAAGAAGCAGTAAATTGGGGCTTATCGGGACCTATGTTACGAGCTTCTGGAATACAATGGGATCTTCGTAAAGTGGATCCTTATGAGTCTTACAACCAATTTGATTGGAAAGTCCAGTGGCAAAAGGAAGGGGATTCATTAGCTCGTTATTTAGTACGAGTCAGTGAAATGAGGGAATCCATTAAAATAATTCAACAAGCGGTAGAAAAAATTCCTGGAGGCCCTTATGAGAATTTAGAAGTCCGACGCTTTAAGAAAGCAAAGAATTCCGAATGGAATGATTTTGAATATAGATTTCTTGGTAAAAAACCTTCACCCAATTTTGAATTGTCAAAGCAAGAACTTTATGTAAGAGTGGAAGCCCCAAAAGGTGAATTAGGAATTTATCTAGTAGGAGATGATAGCCTTTTCCCCTGGAGATGGAAAATTCGTCCACCCGGTTTTATTAATTTGCAAATTCTTCCTCAACTAGTTAAAAAAATGAAATTGGCTGATATCATGACGATATTAGGTAGTATAGATATCATTATGGGAGAAGTTGATCGTTGAAATGATAATAGATAGGGTAGAGGTAGAAACTATAAATTCTTTTTCGAAATCGGAATTATTAAAAGAAGTCTATGGACTCATATCGATTCTACCCATTTTGACCCTCCTTTTGGGAATCACAATAGAGGTACTCGTAATTGTGTGGTTAGAAAGAGAAATATCCGCGTCGATACAACAACGTATTGGTCCTGAATATGCGGGCCCCCTGGGACTGCTTCAAGCTATAGCAGATGGGACTAAGCTACTTTTAAAAGAGGATATCCTACCATCCCGAGGGGATATTCCTTTATTTAGCATTGGACCCTCTATAGCAGTCATATCAATTTTATTAAGTTTTTTAGTTATCCCTTTGGGATATCATTTTGTTTTAGCTGATCTTAGTATTGGTGTTTTTTTATGGATTGCCATTTCAAGTATTGCCCCTATCGGTCTTCTTATGGCAGGATATAGCTCAAATAATAAATATTCTTTTTCAGGCGGTCTACGAGCTGCTGCTCAATCCATTAGTTATGAAATACCATTAACTTTTTGTGTGCTAGCAATATCTCTACGTGTGATTCGTTAAAATAGGGTCTTTTTCCTATAAAATCCATTAACTATTTATCTTCCTTTTATTATTCTCGGGTTGGTAAGTTAAACTAGATAGCTATATGAGTGAAACAAAACACCTTATAAATTTGTAGTAAAAAGAAAAATCTCATTTCCTACGTACAAGAAAAAAGTTGAAGTAAACATAAGCAGTGTAAACTCTTTATCCCAAGATTGATATTTTTTAATTAGTCATCCTATCTTGAAGCGGGCAAGAATAAAGGATTCGCGATATGGAATTCCATTACTAGAATATTCCTAGTTATTACTATAACTTATAATCATAAGAAGAATCCATCAAAAGTTAGTGAAGGATTAGGAACACTAAAGTACATAAAGGATTAAGAATGGGGAATCTAAGATATTAGATATTTTACCCCATAAAAGGAATCATAATAAGGACTTGAAATTAGTGGAAATTATCAAGTAGTACTTTCTTCGTATTCCGATCCAGAGTATGTTCCCATTCACTTGTTAAGAAAATGGCTATAAAGAACGAATTAACCCTTTACCCCTTTTTTTCTTTTAAATTTTTAATACCCCCTACCTAGGGAAAGAAGAGTAGGACAAAAGATGTGGAGTGTAATACAAAAAAATTGGAATTATTTCCTTCCTCTATCCATATTCATAGAGAATTCCTTATGAACTAATACCCAAATCTTTTAATTTATTAATTTAATTCCTATAACAAGTGTTTTATTCCAAGATTAAGTTATTACTGAAGAAAGAAATAAATTTATTATATTATAAAGGATGAGATCAATTCAGAAGCCCTTTTTATTATTCTAGCAGACAGAATTACTTTGGTCTAATTTAGGACTTTGCCATCTATTTTATTTTACCTAATTCTATCTGCGCCCCGGGGGCTAATAACGAAACAGTCCTCTCTTTTTTCTGATCATAGAGAAGCCGTATGAAGCTAAGGTTTCACGTACGGTTTTGGAATAGCGGTGGGAACTGTTATGTTATCATCGACTATGATTATCTAACAGTTCAAGTACAGTTGATATAGTTGAAGCACAGTCAAAGTATGGTTTTTTTGGATGGAATATTTGGCGTCAGCCTATAGGTTTTCTAGTTTTTCTAATTTCTTCTTTGGCAGAATGTGAAAGATTACCTTTTGATTTACCAGAAGCAGAGGAAGAATTAGTAGCAGGTTATCAAACCGAATATTCCGGTATAAAATATGGTTTATTTTATCTTGTTTCTTACCTCAATTTATTAGTTTCCTCTTTATTTGTAACAGTTCTCTACTTAGGTGGGTGGAATTTATCTATTCCCTATATATCCTTTTTTGATTTTTTCCAAATGAATAACCCAGTTGGAATTTTGGAAATGACAATGGGTATCTTTATTACATTAACTAAAGCTTATTTATTTCTCTTCATTTCTATCACAATAAGATGGACTTTACCTAGGATGAGAATGGATCAGTTATTAAATCTTGGATGGAAATTTCTTTTACCTATTTCTCTGGGCAATCTATTATTAACAACCTCTTCCCAACTTGTTTCACTATAAATAAGATAATACAATAACAGTAAGAATATTTTCAACACAAAGGCTCTCTCAAACAAGAGAAAGAAACATATCTTTTTCATAGATATTTAGAATGAATATGTTCCCTATGGTAACTGGGTTCATGAGTTATGGTCAACAAACAATACGTGCTACACGGTACATTGGTCAAAGTTTCATAACTACCTTATCCCACACAAATCGTTTACCTATAACGATTCACTACCCTTACGAAAAATCAATTACACCGGAGCGTTTTCGGGGCCGAATCCACTTTGAATTTGATAAATGTATTGCTTGTGAAGTATGTGTTCGCGTATGTCCGATAGATCTACCCCTTGTGGATTGGAGATTTGAAAAGGATATTAAAAGGAAGCAATTGCTTAATTATAGTATTGATTTCGGAGTTTGTATATTTTGTGGTAATTGTGTTGAGTACTGTCCGACAAGCTGTTTATCAATGACTGAAGAGTATGAACTTTCTACTTATGATCGTCATGAATTGAATTACAATCAAATTGCTTTAAGTCGATTACCGATCTCCATAATGGAAGATTACACAATTCAAACAATTAGAAATTCTACTAAAAGTAAAATAGAGGAAGATAAATCTTCGAATTCAAGAACGATTACTGATTACTAAATTCGTATTTTTTTCTTTTCTTTTTGTTATAAAAAAAGAATAATCCTTTACTAACTATAAAGAAAAACGAATAACTACATGCTTATTCGAAATTTTTTATTATTTTAAATAAGACTAGATTTTCGTGATATAATTTCTAACTATAACAGCTTATACCCCCAAAAAATATCCTAATCCCTTTTGCCTTCCTTGAATTCTTTAGTTTTAGTCAGTTCATGAAAAATTTTATACTATTAATTTCTTTTTATCCATAATGGATTTACCTGGGCCAATACATGAGATTCTTATGCTATTTGGGGGATTTGTTCTTCTACTAGGGGGTCTAGGAGTAGTATTACTTAACAACCCCATTTATTCTGCCTTTTCGCTGGGATTAGTTCTTGTTTGTATATCCTTATTCTATTTTTTATTAAATTCCTACTTTGTAGCTGTGGCACAACTTCTTATTTATGTGGGAGCCATAAATGTCTTGATCATATTCGCTGTAATGTTCGTAAATGGCTCAGAATGGTCTAAAGATAAGAATTATTGGACTATTGGAGATGGGTTCACTTCACTAGTTTGTATAACTATTGTTTTTTCACTAATGACTACTATCCCAGATACGTCATGGTATGGAATTCTTTGGACTACAAGATCAAACCAAATAGTAGAACAGGGTCTCATAAATAATGTTCAACAAATTGGGATTCATTTAGCAACAGATTTTTATCTTCCGTTTGAACTCATTTCCATAATTCTTCTAGTTTCTTTAATAGGTGCAATTACTATGGCTCGGCAATAAGAAAACTTTAAAATAGTAAAAATTCTAAGAATTGCAAATCTAAAATAAATAACTAAAGAATCAAAATTTTGATTTAGTAAAACCGATCTACTGCCAACAAATACCTTCTTTCTTTTCTCTTTTGTTGTGTAATTGTTCTATTGTAATTAATTGAATCGATTCAATTCTTGTCCTCATATTGAAATGAATCAAGATTTATAAGGAGTTAATTAATGATGTTTGAGCATGTACTTTTTTTGAGTGTCTATTTATTTTCGATTGGTATCTATGGATTGATCACAAGTCGAAACATGGTTAGAGCTCTAATATGTCTTGAACTTATACTGAATTCAATTAATCTAAATCTCGTAACATTTTCTGATCTATTTGATAGTCGCCAATTAAAAGGAGACATTTTTGCAATTTTTGTTATAGCCCTTGCGGCTGCTGAGGCCGCTATTGGACTATCCATTCTTTCTTCCATCCATCGTAATAGGAAATCAACTCGTGTCAATCAATCTAATTTATTGAATAATTAGACATACAATCCTATAAACAAAGGCGCATATATAATAATATTGAATATTAAGATGAATGGAAATCAATACTATACTATTTTCTTAGTATTATTTGAGAATATACATTTTTTTTTAATAGGTTATTGCATAGTATTCTTTTTCACTTAAATGAATTTTTGTAATTCATTGATATTGCAATTTTAATATTGCAATAATTTATATTGAAAAGACGATAGCCAATTTATTGGCTAATTCGAATTCGTATGTACAATTCGTATAATTCTGATTATTGAAGTCAAAAATTCAAGTCTCTTGGCTTTTTTCACGCTTTCTCACAAACGGATTAAAAAAATATATATATATATTTTTTGAGGTTTGGATAAACCATTGCTTCGTCTGGTGTCTACAATACATATGACTCATGATAGTACTAATTTCATTTTTACCAGATCGAAAAATTTTATGTTGAAAAGAAAAATTTATAGATCCAATGTCACATTCCGTAAAAATTTACGATACATGTATAGGATGCACTCAATGTGTACGAGCTTGTCCAACAGATGTATTAGAAATGATACCTTGGGATGGATGTAAAGCCAAGCAAATTGCTTCTGCGCCGAGAACTGAAGATTGTGTGGGTTGTAAAAGATGCGAATCCGCCTGCCCGACAGATTTTTTAAGTGTCCGCGTTTATTTAGGACCTGAAACAACCCGTAGCATGGCTCTATCTTATTGATACGTTACAAAAAACTGCATTCGAATCGTCTGATTCCTCTTTACCGAAGAAGCCTGTGCTTGAAATAATCAAGCACGGGCTTTTCTGGTCAAAACGTATCTTGTCTTTATCACTTTATCATGAGTTATTTTCCTTGGTTAACAATACTTGTTGTTTTGCCGATATTTGCAGGTTTATTAATTTTCTTTTTACCCCATAGGGGAAACAAAATCATTAGGTGGTATACTATATCCATTTGTTTATTAGAATTCCTTCTAATGACTTATGCATTCTGTTATCATTTCCAACTGGAGGATCCCTTAATCCAACTAAAGGAGGATTATAAATGGATAGATATCCTCGATTTTCACTGGAGATTGGGAATCGATGGACTTTCAGTAGGATCTATTTTATTGACAGGATTTATCACTACTTTAGCTACTTTAGCAGCTTGGCCAGTTACCCAGAATTCGCGATTATTCTATTTCCTGATGCTCGCAATGTATAGTGGTCAAATAGGATTATTTTCTTCGCGAGACCTTTTACTTTTTTTTATCATGTGGGAGTTAGAATTAATTCCTGTTTACTTACTTTTATCCATGTGGGGGGGAAAGAGGCGTTTATATTCAGCTACAAAATTTATTTTGTATACTGCAGGCGGTTCCATTTTTTTCTTAATCGGAGTTCTGGGTATGGGCTTATATGGTTCCAATGAACCAGGATTAGATTTGGAAAGATTAATTAATCAATCATACCCAGCAACCTTGGAAATACTTTTATATTTTGGCTTCCTTATTGCTTATGCTGTCAAATTGCCGATTATACCCCTACATACGTGGTTACCAGATACCCATGGGGAAGCTCATTATAGTACATGTATGCTTTTAGCGGGAATCTTATTAAAGATGGGAGCATATGGATTGATTCGTATCAACATGGAATTGTTACCTCATGCTCATTATCTATTTTCGCCCTGGTTGGTAATAATAGGAGCTATCCAGATAATCTATGCAGCTTCAACTTCTCTTGGTCAACGAAATTTCAAAAAAAGAATAGCCTATTCCTCCGTATCTCATATGGGTTTCATAATTATAGGAATTGGTTCCATAACCAACATTGGACTCAATGGAGCTATTTTACAAATATTATCCCATGGATTTATCGGTGCTACACTTTTTTTCTTGGCAGGAACGGCTTCTGATAGAATGCGTCTTGTTTATCTCGAAGAACTTGGGGGAATATCTATCCCAATGCCGAAAATTTTTACTATGTTTAGTAGCTTTTCAATGGCTTCTCTTGCCTTACCAGGAATGAGTGGTTTTGTCGCAGAATTAGTAGTCTTTTTTGGACTAATTACTAGTCCAAAATTTCTGTTAATGCCAAAAATGCTAATTACTTTTGTAATGGCAATTGGAATGATATTAACCCCTATTTATTTATTATCTATGTTACGCCAGATGTTCTATGGATACAAGCTATTTAATGTTCCAAACGCAAATTTTGTGGATTCTGGACCACGGGAACTTTTTATTTTAATCTGTATCTTTTTACCAGTAATAGGTATTGGTATTTATCCAGATTTAGTTCTCTCTCTATCCGTTGACAGGGTAGAGGCTCTCTTATCCAATTATTATCCTAAATAGGTTTTTTTAATTAGTTCGCTCTATTACTATTAATGCAGAAAAAAGTAAAAAAAAAGTCTAATTAGATCTTTTTTGTTTTATTTGAGAACCCTTTGAGAGGGCGTTCAAAGGGTTCTCAAATAAAACAAAAAAGTAAAAACGTGCATTTCATGAAGGTTTCATTTTATGTAATCATTTAGGTATTAATGTAAACGAACCATAACTATGTAAACCTATTCCTAATAGATTGATACCAAAATAACAGATCCAAATTATAAGAAATCCTATCGAAGCTACAAGTGCCGAATTCGTACCCTTCCAATTTGGATTTGTTCTACTATGTAAATAAATTGCAAATATGGTCCAAGTAATAAATGCCCAAGTTTCCTTAGGATCCCAATTCCAATAGGATCCCCACGCCTCATTAGCCCATACTGCTCCACAAAGAATACCTATGGTTAAAAGGGTAAATCCTAGACTAATGACACGATAACTCCAAGAATCCAAACGCTCCGTTAATTGATATTTGTAATAATTTGGAAATGAAGGAATAGAGGTGCTTTTTAAAGCACTTCTTTTTGCATTAAAATCACTAAAGAAAAATGTTTTATTTAAAACATTTTTTTTCTTTTTAGAAAAGAAATGGAAATTCTTTCGAAATCTAATGATTAGAATAGCGGCAGATAATAAGGATCCGCACAAAAGAGTTGCATAGCTTAGTAACATCATACTGACATGCATCATTAACCACTGAGATTGTAGAGCAGGTACTAGTATTGTGGATTGATGCATTTCAGTTAAAAGACCCGATGTGGCAAAGCCTTGCGTTAAAATAGTACTTGGCGTAGTTATTGTGCTTAAATCATTTTTAGAGTTCTGTATCTTAGGAATGGTATGAAGAATATACAAAGCCCATGAAAGGAAGATCAATGACTCATATAAATTACTTAATGGAAAATGTCCCGAAGAAGCCCAACGAGAAACTAGGAATCCTGTTATAGAGAAAAAAGTAACTATCATTCCTTTTTCTGACGAATCACGTAATCCCCCAAGTTCACGAACTAATAAGGTTATCAAATGAATCGTAATCACAATAGAAATGGTTGAGAAAGAGATATGAGTTAGTATATGTTCTAAAGTTGCAAATAGCATAAGGGGAAGGTCTCATTACAAAATTGTAAATTTCGAATTGAATCCATTTTCTAATCTATTGTATTTTTTTTCGAGAATGCCGCCACTCGGATTCGAACCGAGATGCTTGAGCACTGCTTCCTAAGAGCAGCGTGTCTACCAATTTCACCATGGCGGCTAACTTCAAATAATGGGTAACTTAAAAGAATAATAGCTATTATCTCGGGAATCGTCGAGATTGGGAAAGTCTATAAAATTTAGGAACATTAGAGTCTTCATTAAAATAGACTTCGTTTGGTAGTATCGTTGCGATTTTTTTTACAATAAACTCTTGCTGTGCCTAATAGAAAGACTGCTTGAAAGAGTTGGAACTCCTTTTTTTCTAATTAGTTTCTCCCTTAAATTTTGAGAATTCTTTCAATAAAAGGAAAAATTTAGAGAATCAAACTTTATGCTCCTATTAATATTAATAGGATTTACTTTACTAACATTAAACCAATGATTTTGGAGAAAATGGAAGTCGTAAGTACTATTGCAAGAATACTCTACTTTTCATAATAGAATTCTCATATTTTATTATGAGAATTCTATTATGAAAAATTCATGGATCATTGATAGGAAAAGAATACTTAGCACATAGTATACCAAAACTTTTATTCTATAATATCAGAGGAGTTTGTTCTAACAATATTGTACTGAGTAATTCAACACATAAAAGTACATTAATTAATTAATCGAAATTATTCATATTTAAGTAATTGGAATAATTTTTTGATAGGTCAATTCAGATTATTCCAAAACCGTATTACTTATTATTTGTTTGTTGTTGCCCCGAAAAACCCTTTGGTTTTGGATGTTCATTCCCGCTGGAAAATGATCTTGATTTTGCTAAAGAATAAGAGTGTACTATGGAAAAATAAGTTTTTTTCTTCCAAATATTTTTACGAATACGCTTTTTTGACAATGAAATACGTTTTTTTGGAACAGCCATTCAAAAAGGAAATTATTTTTTTTTCTAGTTGTATGTGAAAGACATCTATTGTGGCAAATCAATCCTTCTTTCTTCTTTTTCTTAGTATTTATACTTAGATACTGAAAGATACTGACATTCTGAATTTTTTTCCGTATATATTTTATACTTTGTTTTAATAATATAGAATATATGGAAAGGTTTCCCCTTTAAATCTATTTATAGATATTTATATATCCAGTATACTCCATATATAGATATACGGTATGGAAGCCTATCCCCTATATAAGAATAAGATGGGTGGATAAAAAGAAGGGGGAATCCAAATAGTTAATTAAGTTCAGAATGGTACTCCATAATGGAATACCCATCAAAACAAAAAATACGGAGTCTCTTAAACAAGACATTCTTAAACTTAGTTAATTATAGTCATTAGGATTTGATTTCTATATGAAGTAAGAACTCTTTTATAATTTTTTATAAACATGGGTTTTCTTTTCATTGGAATTCAATCAATCAGTTACGAAATAAGAGAGCTGCTTCATCTTTGTTTTAATGTTTTAAAGAAATCTAAAAATGAATAGAAAGTAAAAAGATTCAACCTTTTTTTTTATTTTACTAAATATCCTTATTTAGGTAATTATTTAGGTAATAATTAGGTAACGAAGTTATTTGATTAACTTTTTGAATTTAACCAATTAAACCCATTTTGAATTTTAGATTATATCAATGAAATAAATTTTTGAAAAAATTAAGAATTCCAGTATTTTTTCTTATTCTTTTTATTTATTCCTTCAGAAAGAGATAAGAATTGGTTTGGTGAATCGGAAACCTTTTTATTTTATAGAAAAATTTTAAGTAAAATTTCAAGTAAAAATTGCAACTTCTTTTCTTATGGAACATATATATCAATATGCATGGGTAATTCCTCTTCTCCCACTTCCAGTTATTATGTCAATGGGATTTGGCCTTTTTTTTATTCCGACAGCAACAAAAAATCTTCGTCGCATATGGGCTTTTCCTAGTGTTTTACTCTTAAGTATAGCTATGGTATTCTCAGTTCAACTGTCTATTCAACAAATAAATGGAAGTTCTATCTATCAATATCTATGGTCTTGGACCGTCAATAATGATTTTTCTTTAGAATTTGGATACTTGATTGACCCGCTTACTTCTATTATGTTAATACTAATTACTACTGTAGGAATCCTGGTTCTTATTTACAGTGACGGTTATATGTCTCACGATGAAGGGTATTTGAGATTTTTTGTTTATATAAGTTTTTTCAATACTTCCATGCTAGGATTGGTTACTAGCTCCAATTTGATACAAATTTATTTTTTTTGGGAACTCGTAGGAATGTGTTCCTATTTATTGATAGGTTTTTGGTTTACACGACCAATCGCAGCGAGTGCTTGTCAAAAAGCTTTTGTAACTAATCGTGTAGGGGATTTTGGTCTATTATTAGGAATTTTAGGTTTTTTTTGGATAACAGGTAGTTTAGAGTTTAGGGATTTGTTCAAAATAGCTAATAACTGGATTCCTAATAATGGAATTAATTCTTTACTTACTACTTTGTGTGCTTTTTTATTATTCCTTGGTGCAGTTGCGAAATCCGCACAATTCCCTCTTCACGTATGGTTACCCGATGCTATGGAAGGACCCACTCCCATTTCAGCTCTTATACACGCAGCAACTATGGTTGCTGCGGGTATTTTTCTTCTAGCTCGACTTCTTCCTCTTTTCATATCTCTACCTTTGATAATGAGTTTAATTTCTTTAGTAGGTACAGTAACACTCTTCTTAGGAGCTACTTTAGCTCTTGCTCAGAGAGATATTAAAAGAAGTTTAGCTTATTCTACAATGTCTCAATTGGGTTATATGATGTTAGCTTTAGGTATAGGTTCTTATCAAGCTGCTTTATTTCATTTGATCACTCATGCTTATTCAAAAGCTTTATTGTTCTTGGGATCCGGATCAATTATTCATTCAATGGAACCTCTTGTTGGATATTCACCAGATAAAAGTCAGAATATGGTTCTTATGGGCGGTTTAAGAAAATATATTCCAATTACAAGATCCACTTTTTTATGGGGTACACTTTCTCTTTGTGGTATTCCGCCTCTTGCTTGCTTTTGGTCCAAAGATGAGATCCTTAGTAATAGTTGGTTATATTCGCCCTTTTTTGGAATAATAGCTTCCTTTACTGCAGGATTAACTGCCTTTTATATGTTTCGGATATATTTACTTACATTTGATGGGTATTTGCGCGTTCATTTTCAAAATTATAGTAGCACTAAAGAGGGCCCCTTGTATTCAATATCCTTGTGGGGAAAAAGGATACCCAAAGGAGTGAATAGGGGTTTCATTTTATCAACAACAAAGAATGGAGTTTCTTTTTTTTCACAAAATATACCAAAAATTCAAGGTAATACAACAAATAGGATAGGATCCTTTAGTACGTCCTTTGGGGCTAAAAAAACTTTTGCCTATCCGCATGAAACGGAAAATACTATGTTATTTCCTCTTCTTATATTACTGCTTTTTACTTTGTTCATTGGATTCATAGGAATCTCTTTTGATAATGGAGCGACAGATAATGGAATAGGGGGGTTAACCATATTATCAAAGTGGTTAACTCCCTCAATAAACTTTAGCCAGGAAAGTTCTAATTCTTCTATAAATTTATATGAATTTTTTACTAATGCAATTTATTCTGTAAGTTTAGCTATCTTCGGTTTATTCATTGCATATATTTTCTATGGATCCTCTTATTCTTTTTTTCAGAATTTGGATTTACAAAATTCCTTTTACAAGGAAAGTCCTTTTTCGTACTTTTTTGATAAAGTAAAAAAAAATATATACAGTTGGTCATATAATCGCGGTTATATAGATATTTTCTATACTAGGGTCTTTACCTTCGGTATAAGAGCATTAACCGAACTAACGGAATTTTTTGATAAAGGTGTCATTGATGGAATTACCAATGGAGTGGGTCTTGCTAGTTTTTGTATAGGAGAAGAAATTAAATATGTAGGAGGAGGGCGAATTTCGTCTTATTTATTCTTTTTTTTATGCTATGTATCCGTATTTTTATTCTTTTTTCTTTCTTAACTTAAGGAATTTACAAATATCTTCCCCTTTCCTATCCCCTTCTACCATCTCTCTATCTCCCTCATCTCTTAATAGTTCGGTTTTCCGCGATTTTTTCCATTCCTCTGTGTAAATAGCCTAATATGGGTTCACAATCAATAACATCTTCACCATCGAGAGTAACGATCAGTCGAAGAACACCATGCATTGATGGGTGTTGAGGGCCCATATTGACTATCATGAGATCTTTTCTTGTAAGCGGTAGACTCATATCCTTTCTTCCTTAATTCATTATTCCATGAAAATGGATTATTCCATGAATTCCTCAAAACGAGGCTCATCAAAATGCAAAATCTAAGACTACTATAAGACTACTAATAAAAAAAGAAAAAAATTCAAACGATTAAATTACTGCTCCCGAATATTCAACTGACTGATTAATTTCTTATAACGTACTCTATTTTTCTTTGCCAAATAAGCTAGCAAACGTCGACGTTTTCCCAAAAGTATTCGTAGACCTCTTTCGGATGAAAAATCTTTTTTGTGTAATTCCAAATGTGAAGCAAGTCTCCGTATCTTATTGGTAAAACTAAATACTTGAAATTCAACAGAACCCCTGTTTTCTTCTTTTTCTTCTTTAACCATAAATCCCAAAATTTTTCTACCTCCTTTCTTTTTCATATATTTTTCTGATCAGGAAAAATCAAAAATTATGTCAGTTATTTTGAAGTTATTCTAATCTCGTACACACAAAAATTTGCAATTATTCATCTACTACTGGAATTTGGATTGATTTTATCAATGCAAATTGGATTTGGATAGAAGAGTACATTCTTTCTAATATTTTAGATAGAGGAAACATTTCTTCTATCTAAAATATTAGAAAGAATTTTGCTGGTTTTTTTATTGCTATATCCAATTTATG
Organism: Avena eriantha; assembly: GCA_910589775.1. Classification (NCBI taxonomy): domain Eukaryota; kingdom Viridiplantae; phylum Streptophyta; class Magnoliopsida; order Poales; family Poaceae; genus Avena; species Avena eriantha. Next base: position 14,477 of record CAJUXJ010000164.1, read on the forward strand.
GAATTGATACACCATTTAATTGATATCATTTAGCAAAATGAAACACAGCATATGCATCCATCTTTCGGCTCGAGAATTTCACGGGATAGAGATATGGTATAAGAAATAGGCTATTAAGTAACTCTAAATGAATTGTGGATACATCTGTATTGTATCCTTAACATACTGAAAGGATTGCCATTATTCGTATCAAACCAATAGCGATTCATACAAGCGAAATCTTCTAATCAATGGTGGGCCAATAATGAATTTTTTTGCATATGTATTAAGACGCTTGGCCTGATTTCGAAATTTTCCAGAGTTTTATATGTTGTTTTCATTGCAAAATGACGGGTCTCCTTCCGTAACTTTCCAATTACGAGTACGAGAATTGAAAGACATGAAAATTATCAATTCTCTACGGCGTCTAGGAGATAGATAGAATATTTTCAGGAACAAGAAAATCAGAAGAATCTTTCTCTCTATTCACTACCATTCTGCGTCTTCGACTTCTATTAGTTTCTTTTCTTCTTTAATGTAATAGC
>CAJUXJ010000164.1:22500-37500 GCA_910589775.1 Avena eriantha
GCAGTAATTTAATCGTTTGAATTTTTTTCTTTTTTTATTAGTAGTCTTATAGTAGTCTTAGATTTTGCATTTTGATGAGCCTCGTTTTGAGGAATTCATGGAATAATCCATTTTCATGGAATAATGAATTAAGGAAGAAAGGATATGAGTCTACCGCTTACAAGAAAAGATCTCATGATAGTCAATATGGGCCCTCAACACCCATCAATGCATGGTGTTCTTCGACTGATCGTTACTCTCGATGGTGAAGATGTTATTGATTGTGAACCCATATTAGGCTATTTACACAGAGGAATGGAAAAAATCGCGGAAAACCGAACTATTAAGAGATGAGGGAGATAGAGAGATGGTAGAAGGGGATAGGAAAGGGGAAGATATTTGTAAATTCCTTAAGTTAAGAAAGAAAAAAGAATAAAAATACGGATACATAGCATAAAAAAAAGAATAAATAAGACGAAATTCGCCCTCCTCCTACATATTTAATTTCTTCTCCTATACAAAAACTAGCAAGACCCACTCCATTGGTAATTCCATCAATGACACCTTTATCAAAAAATTCCGTTAGTTCGGTTAATGCTCTTATACCGAAGGTAAAGACCCTAGTATAGAAAATATCTATATAACCGCGATTATATGACCAACTGTATATATTTTTTTTTACTTTATCAAAAAAGTACGAAAAAGGACTTTCCTTGTAAAAGGAATTTTGTAAATCCAAATTCTGAAAAAAAGAATAAGAGGATCCATAGAAAATATATGCAATGAATAAACCGAAGATAGCTAAACTTACAGAATAAATTGCATTAGTAAAAAATTCATATAAATTTATAGAAGAATTAGAACTTTCCTGGCTAAAGTTTATTGAGGGAGTTAACCACTTTGATAATATGGTTAACCCCCCTATTCCATTATCTGTCGCTCCATTATCAAAAGAGATTCCTATGAATCCAATGAACAAAGTAAAAAGCAGTAATATAAGAAGAGGAAATAACATAGTATTTTCCGTTTCATGCGGATAGGCAAAAGTTTTTTTAGCCCCAAAGGACGTACTAAAGGATCCTATCCTATTTGTTGTATTACCTTGAATTTTTGGTATATTTTGTGAAAAAAAAGAAACTCCATTCTTTGTTGTTGATAAAATGAAACCCCTATTCACTCCTTTGGGTATCCTTTTTCCCCACAAGGATATTGAATACAAGGGGCCCTCTTTAGTGCTACTATAATTTTGAAAATGAACGCGCAAATACCCATCAAATGTAAGTAAATATATCCGAAACATATAAAAGGCAGTTAATCCTGCAGTAAAGGAAGCTATTATTCCAAAAAAGGGCGAATATAACCAACTATTACTAAGGATCTCATCTTTGGACCAAAAGCAAGCAAGAGGCGGAATACCACAAAGAGAAAGTGTACCCCATAAAAAAGTGGATCTTGTAATTGGAATATATTTTCTTAAACCGCCCATAAGAACCATATTCTGACTTTTATCTGGTGAATATCCAACAAGAGGTTCCATTGAATGAATAATTGATCCGGATCCCAAGAACAATAAAGCTTTTGAATAAGCATGAGTGATCAAATGAAATAAAGCAGCTTGATAAGAACCTATACCTAAAGCTAACATCATATAACCCAATTGAGACATTGTAGAATAAGCTAAACTTCTTTTAATATCTCTCTGAGCAAGAGCTAAAGTAGCTCCTAAGAAGAGTGTTACTGTACCTACTAAAGAAATTAAACTCATTATCAAAGGTAGAGATATGAAAAGAGGAAGAAGTCGAGCTAGAAGAAAAATACCCGCAGCAACCATAGTTGCTGCGTGTATAAGAGCTGAAATGGGAGTGGGTCCTTCCATAGCATCGGGTAACCATACGTGAAGAGGGAATTGTGCGGATTTCGCAACTGCACCAAGGAATAATAAAAAAGCACACAAAGTAGTAAGTAAAGAATTAATTCCATTATTAGGAATCCAGTTATTAGCTATTTTGAACAAATCCCTAAACTCTAAACTACCTGTTATCCAAAAAAAACCTAAAATTCCTAATAATAGACCAAAATCCCCTACACGATTAGTTACAAAAGCTTTTTGACAAGCACTCGCTGCGATTGGTCGTGTAAACCAAAAACCTATCAATAAATAGGAACACATTCCTACGAGTTCCCAAAAAAAATAAATTTGTATCAAATTGGAGCTAGTAACCAATCCTAGCATGGAAGTATTGAAAAAACTTATATAAACAAAAAATCTCAAATACCCTTCATCGTGAGACATATAACCGTCACTGTAAATAAGAACCAGGATTCCTACAGTAGTAATTAGTATTAACATAATAGAAGTAAGCGGGTCAATCAAGTATCCAAATTCTAAAGAAAAATCATTATTGACGGTCCAAGACCATAGATATTGATAGATAGAACTTCCATTTATTTGTTGAATAGACAGTTGAACTGAGAATACCATAGCTATACTTAAGAGTAAAACACTAGGAAAAGCCCATATGCGACGAAGATTTTTTGTTGCTGTCGGAATAAAAAAAAGGCCAAATCCCATTGACATAATAACTGGAAGTGGGAGAAGAGGAATTACCCATGCATATTGATATATATGTTCCATAAGAAAAGAAGTTGCAATTTTTACTTGAAATTTTACTTAAAATTTTTCTATAAAATAAAAAGGTTTCCGATTCACCAAACCAATTCTTATCTCTTTCTGAAGGAATAAATAAAAAGAATAAGAAAAAATACTGGAATTCTTAATTTTTTCAAAAATTTATTTCATTGATATAATCTAAAATTCAAAATGGGTTTAATTGGTTAAATTCAAAAAGTTAATCAAATAACTTCGTTACCTAATTATTACCTAAATAATTACCTAAATAAGGATATTTAGTAAAATAAAAAAAAAGGTTGAATCTTTTTACTTTCTATTCATTTTTAGATTTCTTTAAAACATTAAAACAAAGATGAAGCAGCTCTCTTATTTCGTAACTGATTGATTGAATTCCAATGAAAAGAAAACCCATGTTTATAAAAAATTATAAAAGAGTTCTTACTTCATATAGAAATCAAATCCTAATGACTATAATTAACTAAGTTTAAGAATGTCTTGTTTAAGAGACTCCGTATTTTTTGTTTTGATGGGTATTCCATTATGGAGTACCATTCTGAACTTAATTAACTATTTGGATTCCCCCTTCTTTTTATCCACCCATCTTATTCTTATATAGGGGATAGGCTTCCATACCGTATATCTATATATGGAGTATACTGGATATATAAATATCTATAAATAGATTTAAAGGGGAAACCTTTCCATATATTCTATATTATTAAAACAAAGTATAAAATATATACGGAAAAAAATTCAGAATGTCAGTATCTTTCAGTATCTAAGTATAAATACTAAGAAAAAGAAGAAAGAAGGATTGATTTGCCACAATAGATGTCTTTCACATACAACTAGAAAAAAAATAATTTCCTTTTTGAATGGCTGTTCCAAAAAAACGTATTTCATTGTCAAAAAAGCGTATTCGTAAAAATATTTGGAAGAAAAAAACTTATTTTTCCATAGTACACTCTTATTCTTTAGCAAAATCAAGATCATTTTCCAGCGGGAATGAACATCCAAAACCAAAGGGTTTTTCGGGGCAACAACAAACAAATAATAAGTAATACGGTTTTGGAATAATCTGAATTGACCTATCAAAAAATTATTCCAATTACTTAAATATGAATAATTTCGATTAATTAATTAATGTACTTTTATGTGTTGAATTACTCAGTACAATATTGTTAGAACAAACTCCTCTGATATTATAGAATAAAAGTTTTGGTATACTATGTGCTAAGTATTCTTTTCCTATCAATGATCCATGAATTTTTCATAATAGAATTCTCATAATAAAATATGAGAATTCTATTATGAAAAGTAGAGTATTCTTGCAATAGTACTTACGACTTCCATTTTCTCCAAAATCATTGGTTTAATGTTAGTAAAGTAAATCCTATTAATATTAATAGGAGCATAAAGTTTGATTCTCTAAATTTTTCCTTTTATTGAAAGAATTCTCAAAATTTAAGGGAGAAACTAATTAGAAAAAAAGGAGTTCCAACTCTTTCAAGCAGTCTTTCTATTAGGCACAGCAAGAGTTTATTGTAAAAAAAATCGCAACGATACTACCAAACGAAGTCTATTTTAATGAAGACTCTAATGTTCCTAAATTTTATAGACTTTCCCAATCTCGACGATTCCCGAGATAATAGCTATTATTCTTTTAAGTTACCCATTATTTGAAGTTAGCCGCCATGGTGAAATTGGTAGACACGCTGCTCTTAGGAAGCAGTGCTCAAGCATCTCGGTTCGAATCCGAGTGGCGGCATTCTCGAAAAAAAATACAATAGATTAGAAAATGGATTCAATTCGAAATTTACAATTTTGTAATGAGACCTTCCCCTTATGCTATTTGCAACTTTAGAACATATACTAACTCATATCTCTTTCTCAACCATTTCTATTGTGATTACGATTCATTTGATAACCTTATTAGTTCGTGAACTTGGGGGATTACGTGATTCGTCAGAAAAAGGAATGATAGTTACTTTTTTCTCTATAACAGGATTCCTAGTTTCTCGTTGGGCTTCTTCGGGACATTTTCCATTAAGTAATTTATATGAGTCATTGATCTTCCTTTCATGGGCTTTGTATATTCTTCATACCATTCCTAAGATACAGAACTCTAAAAATGATTTAAGCACAATAACTACGCCAAGTACTATTTTAACGCAAGGCTTTGCCACATCGGGTCTTTTAACTGAAATGCATCAATCCACAATACTAGTACCTGCTCTACAATCTCAGTGGTTAATGATGCATGTCAGTATGATGTTACTAAGCTATGCAACTCTTTTGTGCGGATCCTTATTATCTGCCGCTATTCTAATCATTAGATTTCGAAAGAATTTCCATTTCTTTTCTAAAAAGAAAAAAAATGTTTTAAATAAAACATTTTTCTTTAGTGATTTTAATGCAAAAAGAAGTGCTTTAAAAAGCACCTCTATTCCTTCATTTCCAAATTATTACAAATATCAATTAACGGAGCGTTTGGATTCTTGGAGTTATCGTGTCATTAGTCTAGGATTTACCCTTTTAACCATAGGTATTCTTTGTGGAGCAGTATGGGCTAATGAGGCGTGGGGATCCTATTGGAATTGGGATCCTAAGGAAACTTGGGCATTTATTACTTGGACCATATTTGCAATTTATTTACATAGTAGAACAAATCCAAATTGGAAGGGTACGAATTCGGCACTTGTAGCTTCGATAGGATTTCTTATAATTTGGATCTGTTATTTTGGTATCAATCTATTAGGAATAGGTTTACATAGTTATGGTTCGTTTACATTAATACCTAAATGATTACATAAAATGAAACCTTCATGAAATGCACGTTTTTACTTTTTTGTTTTATTTGAGAACCCTTTGAACGCCCTCTCAAAGGGTTCTCAAATAAAACAAAAAAGATCTAATTAGACTTTTTTTTTACTTTTTTCTGCATTAATAGTAATAGAGCGAACTAATTAAAAAAACCTATTTAGGATAATAATTGGATAAGAGAGCCTCTACCCTGTCAACGGATAGAGAGAGAACTAAATCTGGATAAATACCAATACCTATTACTGGTAAAAAGATACAGATTAAAATAAAAAGTTCCCGTGGTCCAGAATCCACAAAATTTGCGTTTGGAACATTAAATAGCTTGTATCCATAGAACATCTGGCGTAACATAGATAATAAATAAATAGGGGTTAATATCATTCCAATTGCCATTACAAAAGTAATTAGCATTTTTGGCATTAACAGAAATTTTGGACTAGTAATTAGTCCAAAAAAGACTACTAATTCTGCGACAAAACCACTCATTCCTGGTAAGGCAAGAGAAGCCATTGAAAAGCTACTAAACATAGTAAAAATTTTCGGCATTGGGATAGATATTCCCCCAAGTTCTTCGAGATAAACAAGACGCATTCTATCAGAAGCCGTTCCTGCCAAGAAAAAAAGTGTAGCACCGATAAATCCATGGGATAATATTTGTAAAATAGCTCCATTGAGTCCAATGTTGGTTATGGAACCAATTCCTATAATTATGAAACCCATATGAGATACGGAGGAATAGGCTATTCTTTTTTTGAAATTTCGTTGACCAAGAGAAGTTGAAGCTGCATAGATTATCTGGATAGCTCCTATTATTACCAACCAGGGCGAAAATAGATAATGAGCATGAGGTAACAATTCCATGTTGATACGAATCAATCCATATGCTCCCATCTTTAATAAGATTCCCGCTAAAAGCATACATGTACTATAATGAGCTTCCCCATGGGTATCTGGTAACCACGTATGTAGGGGTATAATCGGCAATTTGACAGCATAAGCAATAAGGAAGCCAAAATATAAAAGTATTTCCAAGGTTGCTGGGTATGATTGATTAATTAATCTTTCCAAATCTAATCCTGGTTCATTGGAACCATATAAGCCCATACCCAGAACTCCGATTAAGAAAAAAATGGAACCGCCTGCAGTATACAAAATAAATTTTGTAGCTGAATATAAACGCCTCTTTCCCCCCCACATGGATAAAAGTAAGTAAACAGGAATTAATTCTAACTCCCACATGATAAAAAAAAGTAAAAGGTCTCGCGAAGAAAATAATCCTATTTGACCACTATACATTGCGAGCATCAGGAAATAGAATAATCGCGAATTCTGGGTAACTGGCCAAGCTGCTAAAGTAGCTAAAGTAGTGATAAATCCTGTCAATAAAATAGATCCTACTGAAAGTCCATCGATTCCCAATCTCCAGTGAAAATCGAGGATATCTATCCATTTATAATCCTCCTTTAGTTGGATTAAGGGATCCTCCAGTTGGAAATGATAACAGAATGCATAAGTCATTAGAAGGAATTCTAATAAACAAATGGATATAGTATACCACCTAATGATTTTGTTTCCCCTATGGGGTAAAAAGAAAATTAATAAACCTGCAAATATCGGCAAAACAACAAGTATTGTTAACCAAGGAAAATAACTCATGATAAAGTGATAAAGACAAGATACGTTTTGACCAGAAAAGCCCGTGCTTGATTATTTCAAGCACAGGCTTCTTCGGTAAAGAGGAATCAGACGATTCGAATGCAGTTTTTTGTAACGTATCAATAAGATAGAGCCATGCTACGGGTTGTTTCAGGTCCTAAATAAACGCGGACACTTAAAAAATCTGTCGGGCAGGCGGATTCGCATCTTTTACAACCCACACAATCTTCAGTTCTCGGCGCAGAAGCAATTTGCTTGGCTTTACATCCATCCCAAGGTATCATTTCTAATACATCTGTTGGACAAGCTCGTACACATTGAGTGCATCCTATACATGTATCGTAAATTTTTACGGAATGTGACATTGGATCTATAAATTTTTCTTTTCAACATAAAATTTTTCGATCTGGTAAAAATGAAATTAGTACTATCATGAGTCATATGTATTGTAGACACCAGACGAAGCAATGGTTTATCCAAACCTCAAAAAATATATATATATATTTTTTTAATCCGTTTGTGAGAAAGCGTGAAAAAAGCCAAGAGACTTGAATTTTTGACTTCAATAATCAGAATTATACGAATTGTACATACGAATTCGAATTAGCCAATAAATTGGCTATCGTCTTTTCAATATAAATTATTGCAATATTAAAATTGCAATATCAATGAATTACAAAAATTCATTTAAGTGAAAAAGAATACTATGCAATAACCTATTAAAAAAAAAATGTATATTCTCAAATAATACTAAGAAAATAGTATAGTATTGATTTCCATTCATCTTAATATTCAATATTATTATATATGCGCCTTTGTTTATAGGATTGTATGTCTAATTATTCAATAAATTAGATTGATTGACACGAGTTGATTTCCTATTACGATGGATGGAAGAAAGAATGGATAGTCCAATAGCGGCCTCAGCAGCCGCAAGGGCTATAACAAAAATTGCAAAAATGTCTCCTTTTAATTGGCGACTATCAAATAGATCAGAAAATGTTACGAGATTTAGATTAATTGAATTCAGTATAAGTTCAAGACATATTAGAGCTCTAACCATGTTTCGACTTGTGATCAATCCATAGATACCAATCGAAAATAAATAGACACTCAAAAAAAGTACATGCTCAAACATCATTAATTAACTCCTTATAAATCTTGATTCATTTCAATATGAGGACAAGAATTGAATCGATTCAATTAATTACAATAGAACAATTACACAACAAAAGAGAAAAGAAAGAAGGTATTTGTTGGCAGTAGATCGGTTTTACTAAATCAAAATTTTGATTCTTTAGTTATTTATTTTAGATTTGCAATTCTTAGAATTTTTACTATTTTAAAGTTTTCTTATTGCCGAGCCATAGTAATTGCACCTATTAAAGAAACTAGAAGAATTATGGAAATGAGTTCAAACGGAAGATAAAAATCTGTTGCTAAATGAATCCCAATTTGTTGAACATTATTTATGAGACCCTGTTCTACTATTTGGTTTGATCTTGTAGTCCAAAGAATTCCATACCATGACGTATCTGGGATAGTAGTCATTAGTGAAAAAACAATAGTTATACAAACTAGTGAAGTGAACCCATCTCCAATAGTCCAATAATTCTTATCTTTAGACCATTCTGAGCCATTTACGAACATTACAGCGAATATGATCAAGACATTTATGGCTCCCACATAAATAAGAAGTTGTGCCACAGCTACAAAGTAGGAATTTAATAAAAAATAGAATAAGGATATACAAACAAGAACTAATCCCAGCGAAAAGGCAGAATAAATGGGGTTGTTAAGTAATACTACTCCTAGACCCCCTAGTAGAAGAACAAATCCCCCAAATAGCATAAGAATCTCATGTATTGGCCCAGGTAAATCCATTATGGATAAAAAGAAATTAATAGTATAAAATTTTTCATGAACTGACTAAAACTAAAGAATTCAAGGAAGGCAAAAGGGATTAGGATATTTTTTGGGGGTATAAGCTGTTATAGTTAGAAATTATATCACGAAAATCTAGTCTTATTTAAAATAATAAAAAATTTCGAATAAGCATGTAGTTATTCGTTTTTCTTTATAGTTAGTAAAGGATTATTCTTTTTTTATAACAAAAAGAAAAGAAAAAAATACGAATTTAGTAATCAGTAATCGTTCTTGAATTCGAAGATTTATCTTCCTCTATTTTACTTTTAGTAGAATTTCTAATTGTTTGAATTGTGTAATCTTCCATTATGGAGATCGGTAATCGACTTAAAGCAATTTGATTGTAATTCAATTCATGACGATCATAAGTAGAAAGTTCATACTCTTCAGTCATTGATAAACAGCTTGTCGGACAGTACTCAACACAATTACCACAAAATATACAAACTCCGAAATCAATACTATAATTAAGCAATTGCTTCCTTTTAATATCCTTTTCAAATCTCCAATCCACAAGGGGTAGATCTATCGGACATACGCGAACACATACTTCACAAGCAATACATTTATCAAATTCAAAGTGGATTCGGCCCCGAAAACGCTCCGGTGTAATTGATTTTTCGTAAGGGTAGTGAATCGTTATAGGTAAACGATTTGTGTGGGATAAGGTAGTTATGAAACTTTGACCAATGTACCGTGTAGCACGTATTGTTTGTTGACCATAACTCATGAACCCAGTTACCATAGGGAACATATTCATTCTAAATATCTATGAAAAAGATATGTTTCTTTCTCTTGTTTGAGAGAGCCTTTGTGTTGAAAATATTCTTACTGTTATTGTATTATCTTATTTATAGTGAAACAAGTTGGGAAGAGGTTGTTAATAATAGATTGCCCAGAGAAATAGGTAAAAGAAATTTCCATCCAAGATTTAATAACTGATCCATTCTCATCCTAGGTAAAGTCCATCTTATTGTGATAGAAATGAAGAGAAATAAATAAGCTTTAGTTAATGTAATAAAGATACCCATTGTCATTTCCAAAATTCCAACTGGGTTATTCATTTGGAAAAAATCAAAAAAGGATATATAGGGAATAGATAAATTCCACCCACCTAAGTAGAGAACTGTTACAAATAAAGAGGAAACTAATAAATTGAGGTAAGAAACAAGATAAAATAAACCATATTTTATACCGGAATATTCGGTTTGATAACCTGCTACTAATTCTTCCTCTGCTTCTGGTAAATCAAAAGGTAATCTTTCACATTCTGCCAAAGAAGAAATTAGAAAAACTAGAAAACCTATAGGCTGACGCCAAATATTCCATCCAAAAAAACCATACTTTGACTGTGCTTCAACTATATCAACTGTACTTGAACTGTTAGATAATCATAGTCGATGATAACATAACAGTTCCCACCGCTATTCCAAAACCGTACGTGAAACCTTAGCTTCATACGGCTTCTCTATGATCAGAAAAAAGAGAGGACTGTTTCGTTATTAGCCCCCGGGGCGCAGATAGAATTAGGTAAAATAAAATAGATGGCAAAGTCCTAAATTAGACCAAAGTAATTCTGTCTGCTAGAATAATAAAAAGGGCTTCTGAATTGATCTCATCCTTTATAATATAATAAATTTATTTCTTTCTTCAGTAATAACTTAATCTTGGAATAAAACACTTGTTATAGGAATTAAATTAATAAATTAAAAGATTTGGGTATTAGTTCATAAGGAATTCTCTATGAATATGGATAGAGGAAGGAAATAATTCCAATTTTTTTGTATTACACTCCACATCTTTTGTCCTACTCTTCTTTCCCTAGGTAGGGGGTATTAAAAATTTAAAAGAAAAAAAGGGGTAAAGGGTTAATTCGTTCTTTATAGCCATTTTCTTAACAAGTGAATGGGAACATACTCTGGATCGGAATACGAAGAAAGTACTACTTGATAATTTCCACTAATTTCAAGTCCTTATTATGATTCCTTTTATGGGGTAAAATATCTAATATCTTAGATTCCCCATTCTTAATCCTTTATGTACTTTAGTGTTCCTAATCCTTCACTAACTTTTGATGGATTCTTCTTATGATTATAAGTTATAGTAATAACTAGGAATATTCTAGTAATGGAATTCCATATCGCGAATCCTTTATTCTTGCCCGCTTCAAGATAGGATGACTAATTAAAAAATATCAATCTTGGGATAAAGAGTTTACACTGCTTATGTTTACTTCAACTTTTTTCTTGTACGTAGGAAATGAGATTTTTCTTTTTACTACAAATTTATAAGGTGTTTTGTTTCACTCATATAGCTATCTAGTTTAACTTACCAACCCGAGAATAATAAAAGGAAGATAAATAGTTAATGGATTTTATAGGAAAAAGACCCTATTTTAACGAATCACACGTAGAGATATTGCTAGCACACAAAAAGTTAATGGTATTTCATAACTAATGGATTGAGCAGCAGCTCGTAGACCGCCTGAAAAAGAATATTTATTATTTGAGCTATATCCTGCCATAAGAAGACCGATAGGGGCAATACTTGAAATGGCAATCCATAAAAAAACACCAATACTAAGATCAGCTAAAACAAAATGATATCCCAAAGGGATAACTAAAAAACTTAATAAAATTGATATGACTGCTATAGAGGGTCCAATGCTAAATAAAGGAATATCCCCTCGGGATGGTAGGATATCCTCTTTTAAAAGTAGCTTAGTCCCATCTGCTATAGCTTGAAGCAGTCCCAGGGGGCCCGCATATTCAGGACCAATACGTTGTTGTATCGACGCGGATATTTCTCTTTCTAACCACACAATTACGAGTACCTCTATTGTGATTCCCAAAAGGAGGGTCAAAATGGGTAGAATCGATATGAGTCCATAGACTTCTTTTAATAATTCCGATTTCGAAAAAGAATTTATAGTTTCTACCTCTACCCTATCTATTATCATTTCAACGATCAACTTCTCCCATAATGATATCTATACTACCTAATATCGTCATGATATCAGCCAATTTCATTTTTTTAACTAGTTGAGGAAGAATTTGCAAATTAATAAAACCGGGTGGACGAATTTTCCATCTCCAGGGGAAAAGGCTATCATCTCCTACTAGATAAATTCCTAATTCACCTTTTGGGGCTTCCACTCTTACATAAAGTTCTTGCTTTGACAATTCAAAATTGGGTGAAGGTTTTTTACCAAGAAATCTATATTCAAAATCATTCCATTCGGAATTCTTTGCTTTCTTAAAGCGTCGGACTTCTAAATTCTCATAAGGGCCTCCAGGAATTTTTTCTACCGCTTGTTGAATTATTTTAATGGATTCCCTCATTTCACTGACTCGTACTAAATAACGAGCTAATGAATCCCCTTCCTTTTGCCACTGGACTTTCCAATCAAATTGGTTGTAAGACTCATAAGGATCCACTTTACGAAGATCCCATTGTATTCCAGAAGCTCGTAACATAGGTCCCGATAAGCCCCAATTTACTGCTTCTTCTCCCCTAATAAAACCTACTCCCTCAACTCGCTCTAAAAAAATGGGATTCTGTGTAATAAGTTGTTGATATTCAACAACTCCGCGTAAAAAATAATCACAGAAATCCAAACATTTATCGATCCATCCATAAGGTAGATCCGCGGCTACTCCTCCGATGCGAAAGTAATTGTGCATCATTCGCATACCTGTAGCAGCTTCAAATAGATCGTATATTAATTCTCTCTCTCTAAAAATATAGAAAAAAGGGGTCTGTGCGCCGAGATCCGCCATAAAAGGCCCAAGCCATAACAAGTGAGAAGCTATACGGCTCAGCTCTAACATAATTACCCTAATATAGCTGGCTCTTTGCGGTATTTGAATATTTTCCAAGAATTCTGGTGCATTTACCGTTATTGCTTCTGTAAACATAGTAGCTAAATAATCCCACCGTGTTACATAAGGTAAGTATTGTATAATAGTTCGGTTTTCCGCGATTTTTTCCATTCCTCTGTGTAAATAGCCTAATATGGGTTCACAATCAATAACATCTTCACCATCGAGAGTAACGATCAGTCGAAGAACACCATGCATTGATGGGTGTTGAGGGCCCATATTGACTATCATGAGATCTTTTCTTGTAAGCGGTAGACTCATATCCTTTCTTCCTTAATTCATTATTCCATGAAAATGGATTATTCCATGAATTCCTCAAAACGAGGCTCATCAAAATGCAAAATCTAAGACTACTATAAGACTACTAATAAAAAAAGAAAAAAATTCAAACGATTAAATTACTGCTCCCGAATATTCAACTGACTGATTAATTTCTTATAACGTACTCTATTTTTCTTTGCCAAATAAGCTAGCAAACGTCGACGTTTTCCCAAAAGTATTCGTAGACCTCTTTCGGATGAAAAATCTTTTTTGTGTAATTCCAAATGTGAAGCAAGTCTCCGTATCTTATTGGTAAAACTAAATACTTGAAATTCAACAGAACCCCTGTTTTCTTCTTTTTCTTCTTTAACCATAAATCCCAAAATTTTTCTACCTCCTTTCTTTTTCATATATTTTTCTGATCAGGAAAAATCAAAAATTATGTCAGTTATTTTGAAGTTATTCTAATCTCGTACACACAAAAATTTGCAATTATTCATCTACTACTGGAATTTGGATTGATTTTATCAATGCAAATTGGATTTGGATAGAAGAGTACATTCTTTCTAATATTTTAGATAGAGGAAACATTTCTTCTATCTAAAATATTAGAAAGAATTTTGCTGGTTTTTTTATTGCTATATCCAATTTATGGAATTGATACACCATTTAATTGATATCATTTAGCAAAATGAAACACAGCATATGCATCCATCTTTCGGCTCGAGAATTTCACGGGATAGAGATATGGTATAAGAAATAGGCTATTAAGTAACTCTAAATGAATTGTGGATACATCTGTATTGTATCCTTAACATACTGAAAGGATTGCCATTATTCGTATCAAACCAATAGCGATTCATACAAGCGAAATCTTCTAATCAATGGTGGGCCAATAATGAATTTTTTTGCATATGTATTAAGACGCTTGGCCTGATTTCGAAATTTTCCAGAGTTTTATATGTTGTTTTCATTGCAAAATGACGGGTCTCCTTCCGTAACTTTCCAATTACGAGTACGAGAATTGAAAGACATGAAAATTATCAATTCTCTACGGCGTCTAGGAGATAGATAGAATATTTTCAGGAACAAGAAAATCAGAAGAATCTTTCTCTCTATTCACTACCATTCTGCGTCTTCGACTTCTATTAGTTTCTTTTCTTCTTTAATGTAATAGCTATAGTTTGATATAAGAATCCATTTCTCAAAGTAATGGAAACCATTCTCTTATAGTATAGGAAATGGTTCAAAATGGCTATTGCACCTTTTAGGTATCGTGAAAAGTGATACCTGTGAAGATCGTGCATTTCAGTCAAATTGGGATCCGTTTTTCGAGCCCATGATATAAACAAATTGGGTGGATCCTCCACCCGTTTAGCTAAGAAAGAATAGATACAGAGGTGGATAATAGATCGATATGAAGATCATGAGCTGCCCCATAATGAAACCGCCAGTAGTCGCGAATATCTCCTTCTTCCCTAATCCAAGATTGGAGAAAGAAGATCTAAGAGGGACCTATGGAGAATGTGGTCAGAAATCCATAATAGAGTCCGACCACAGCGACCGAATTAATTATCCTCCTCGAGAAACTTAGACTACTAAATAGAAAAGATTTGCAAATCTTGGCATGGGTCTCCTTTTTTTCTTTCTTTAGAGTTTTCTATATGCACAATTTCTCGATGTTTCGATGAGAATTTCTTGACTTTCCATATATAGAAAGAGATAGACTATAAATGACATCTCTTATGTCAATAAGACCAAAGGGATGGATATTAAATGATAGGAAGTGCTAGGAAGTGAAATAGAATGAAATAGAGCCACTTTCTTTGGGCTTCCCTATGA
>CAJUXJ010000164.1:47500-55159 GCA_910589775.1 Avena eriantha
TTTACTACTTTGAAAGCTTTCATTGAAAACCAGCTTTTTGTGAACTCCAGCAAATTATCACTATTCTTTATTGTGTTTCCTTTACTTATTGCAAGTTGAGTTGTATATAGTGAGTTGTCTTCTATTATGATCTATGTATTTGATGAATGTGATGCTTCTTGTCCGTATTCTTTTATCGACTCTTCACTCCATAAACCGAGGCCATGTTTTATTGAGCTCAGTTTCGCTTGGGGACAAGCGAAGTCTAAGCTTGGGGGAGTTGATACGTCCATTTTGCATCACTATTCTATGTCTTAATTCACTATTATTCATTGATATATTTCGTATTGAGAGGTGATACTTATGTTATTTCATCTATTTTTGCATGGTTGATGACTTTTGGAGCATGGACCGCTGTAGTCAGGATTCTGATGGAAAAGGTGCTGTTTGGAGGCAAAATTCGCGAAGATCCAGAAAATCCGGAAAATATACGGAAATCCTATTTTTCCAGAAGACTAGGATGCCAGAAGATGGAGTGGGAGGTGGGCCATAGGGGCCCACACCACCCCATGGCGCGGGCAGGCCTAGGACGCGCCTGGAGGTGGTGTGGCCGCCCTGGCCCACTCCAGCCTCTCCCCTGTGGAGGTGGGCCACAGGGGGCCCACACCACCCCATGGCGCGGGCAGGCCTAGGACGCGCCTGGAGGTGGTGTGGCCGCCCTGGCCCACTCCAGCCTCTCCCCTCTGGCGTATATCATCCCCATGAAACCCTAAGACTCGGGGAGCACCACAAAAAGATTCCGCCGCTCTGCGGGGTGGAAAACACCGAGAGAGAAAGATCTCTCCGGCAGATAGATTTCTGCCGGGGAAATTCCTTCCTGCAGAGGGAGATCGTCGCCATCAACACCACCATCAAGCTGGACTTCATCGGATCATCATCATCACACCACCATCATCACCATCATCACCATCAGCACCCTCATCACCATCTCCATACTGCTGTAACAATTGCGTTGAATCTTGCATAGTTCATAGGGAAACTTTCCGGTGTTGATTACTCTTTGTAGTTGATGCTATTGAGGGAACCGTTGAATTATTATTTATGTTCAGATTGTTATACATCATTATTCCATCTCTGATCATGATCCATATGATGTCTTGTGAGTAGTTTCGTTTTGTTTCTTGAGGACATGGGAGAAGTCTTGTTGTTAGTAGTGGAGTTGTGTTGAGAAAGATTCAATAGATTGTTATTTAAGTTGTGGTGTACTTCTTCTAGTGGTGTCATGTGAACGTCGACTACATGACACTTCACCTATATGGGCCTAGGGGAATGCATTGTGTATTGGCTACTAACCGTAGGGGTTGCTGAGTGACAGAAACCTGACCCCCGTTAGGAAACCGTTGCACAAGGGACGTAAGGGTCTTAGAGTTTAAAGCTGTGGTTAGGTTTCTACCTTAATTACTTTCTTGTACTTACGGATGTTTGCAAGGGGTATAATCACAAGTATGTATTAGTCTTGGATGGGGAGGTACATTAGCACAGGTTCACCCACACAACACTTAGCAAGCTAGAGAAGATTAATCGACTATATGAAGCGAAAGCACTTGATAGTCTTCCCATGTGTCCTCGAGAACGTTTGGTCATCTTAAGAAATACAACCGGCTTGTCCTTTGCTGCATAAAGGATTGGGCCACTTGCTGCATTCATTCCTACTGTCTTTTATTTACTCGTATTCTGTTTACTTGCTTTATCGAAAACCCCTAAAAATCGTTTGCTAAGTATTTGTAGAGAATTCCTGATCCATACCACTAGCCAGCACCTTCTGCTCCTCGTGGGTTCGACACTCTTACTTATCGAAAATACTTCGATACACCCCCTATACTTGTGGGTCATCAACACCCTAGAGTCATTGCATGTTTTGTTCTTTCACAACCACACATGGATCTACCAGTGTCATTGGATGTGTGTTCTTTTATTAACCATAGCTAGAGTCATTGGATGTCTGTTCTTTTCACCGACCACATATGGATCCACCAGTGTGATTGCATGTGTGTTCTTTTCACCAACCACAGCTAGAGTTTTGCATGTGTGTTCTTTTCATGAACCGCAACTAGAGTCAATGAATGTTTGTTCTTTCACAAACCACACATGGATCCACGGAGTAATTGTATTGCATGTTCTTTTCACAATCCACATTTAGAGTCATTACATGTGTGTTCTTTTCACAAACCACATATCACCAGTGTCATTGCAATCGTGTTCTTCTCACAAACCACATATGGATCCTAACCTTAGGAGAGCCCTAACCTTAGCCCCCCAATGGTGGCCATTAGACCGAGTCTTTTAGAAGGCACGCCTAACACAGTTGTTCTGCATGACGATTGTTACATACCGTTCGTTCAGGGAGCTTGGACAACTGGGATTGTCTTTGTGAGAGCGATCCACGAGTAGGCTGTTCTACAACATGATTGGCCATGCTTACCCACTTGCTTTGGACAAACTGGCAACACCGAGCACTCCCCTTTTGAAAGTGTCACGACTCACGAGTTCAGTGGGCATATGCCAATGTCACGTCCCCATTACTTCTCTTCCTCCTCATACTTATCTTCCTTCCCCTCGAAGCCACTTTCCCCACTTCTCTCCCATCCTGCCGTAGCCGCAAGCCGACGGCGCCTCCAGCTATCTCTCCGGCAGCCACCCCCTCTCTCTCTCTCGCCATTGGTGGAAACGTGTCATGACGACAGGGACGGTTATTTCGATGTGAGTCGTCTCATCTCTATCTCTATCATCTGTGGCCAGTTATCTATTTTGAGCTAGATATACTCTATTCAGTCATGCACGTATGATGTGTTAGGCCAACCAGACGCTGTATGACTCCGACTATCACGGTTTAGCGGTGAAGACAGTCCTCTACTATGTAAACATGGATATGTGCCCGCTAAATTTGTAGCATTCGAAGGACGAAACGTAGGCAGGAGGTTTTTACAGTGTCAAGGACATCATGCAATGATGCAAGGCGGAAGTTGCGGTGTTTTCAAATGGGTAGATCCAGAGTGGCCCAAATCGATGCAGAAAACGCTGGACAAACTATGGGAAATGACTGTTGAGTTGAAAGAATCTGTATTCAGCTCACTTCTTGATAGTGCTGAGATGAAGCTATGGGAACCAAATAACATGACCAAGCTTAACCGAGATCTCAGGAGGGTGCAAGACAGGTTAGCAAAGTCGAGAAGGAGAGGGACATGGCGTTGGCCCTAAAGGCTAAAGCAGAGCAAGAACTGACTCAAGTAAGGAATGATCTTCACCAGGCTAAATTCCTGCAGTTCACAACTACGAGTATTGACAAGTGCATGAGGAAAATGCAGAGAAACAATTGAATTTGTGCAAGGAAGATGCTAAAAGGAAGGAGTAGACATTTTGATCCTTGCTCTCGCAGGAAGATGCGCATCGGGCTAAGATTAGGAAGATCAAGGAGATGTGTGATAACTAGTTCTATTTAGCTTGATATCCGTGCCTTTTTAAGTTGTAATAGTAGTACTTATTGACCTATCGTCTGAACTAGTGGTCCCGGAGTCCGGGGAGGAAAAATTGGTCGCCCGTTAATCTGTCTTAACCCTGCATTACTTCCTTTTGTCTGATCATGGTGGTATTCTGACATTGGTGGTTTGTTTAAACGTAATCTACATGGATGTGCCGCATGCAAATGGCACAACCAGAATTTATAAAGTGGAAGCACGTACACACGGTTACTGGAGATCCGGGAGCTTCGCCAGATGCAGGGATGCAGGAGCAGGGAGGTGGTGAGATAGATGGGCTCAAGATTAGGCTAGAAAGTGGTACCATTTCCTCCTCATCTAGGCATTATCGGTTGCCATTGCTGTTTATGTTGCCATGTCGTTGTGCAGCAGCTGAAATAAGTTGCTGCTTTGTGGAGTGTAGCAGCTTAAATAATTTTGTGCCACATTCCATCAAATTTGGAGACTCCTGCCCCTCAGCAACCGTGAACGGTGATGCGTGTTTTTAGATAGTAGTGGCACAATCACAATTTCGGATTCAACTATTGACTCGGGCATTTCCAAACCCTAAGTCGTGGTGCTTTTACTCAAAGAGCGTGGGTAGATTGTTTCGCCCAGCAAAGTTTCCACACACGAGCTCCAGAATTTAACCGAATTGCATCTTCATTGCCAGTAGCCCTTCTTCCACAGCCTGGGTGCCAAGCCTTCACGTCCACTGGCTTCTTCATTTCCTGCCTTCTTCCTCTTCTTCGGTGCCAATTTTCTTAGCTTCACGTACTCTGCATCGCTGGGACAATCAGCACTAGAATCATGTCCATCATCATCTTTCCACTCGTTTTCCTTCTTCCGGCAGCAAAATGACTGACCCGGTAGTCATGTTTCTAACCTTGCGGCGCTTCCTATCAAAGAAACAGGACTATTGCATAACTGCCCAATATCTACAGATTAAATAAAACAAAAATTACAATTCAGCACAAACATGCGAACCCCAAGAGACTTTTGCTTACCAGGAGCTAATTGGGTTCGAGCGACCACCCTGTCCAAGATAGAAGGGCGACTCCTAGTTGCAGCAGCTTCCACACCCAGTACATCACAATTCAGCTCAAACATGCAAGCCGAAGCATACCTTTTCATCAACCCAATTAGCTGACTGTCACACGTTGGAGGAACCATGGTGCCACGTTCATCCATGAAGCTGAACTTTGCAGTCTGCTTTGGCCATATTTCATCATGATTACGCAGAGCAGCAACCATACTAGATATAGTGCAGATCTGTGCAGGAGCTTCTTCCATCGTGATACATGGTTTCTATACCACTTGCCCTTCACCCTTGTTGATTTAGAGTCGTACCTGAAGAGGACTACCGTAACCAGGTAAGGGTGGTCCGCAGAGATCCCACTTGATAGAAAACTATGGACAAAATTGTTTGTCAGCGCTGGGCTAACAAACATTTTAGGTTCAGTAGCCAGCTAGTAGTTATAATTAGTGTGAATAGCAAAGAGAAGGGTAGCTCACTCGCATGTAGCCAAAACTTCTTCTTCCTTGGTAGTAGGATCTGCCATCCTCCGAGCCGCTCGACTCGTCGTTGCGGAGGCGGGCTAGAGCCTCGCAACGACAGCTACAACATGCACATTGGAGCTCGGGATCAACGACTGGGCGCAGCAACTTGGCACCAGAAGTCAAATGTCCGAAGGGATGGTTCTACCTAGAGGGTGGATTTCGACGCTGTCGGTGCTAGGGGAAAGGAGGGAATGGATTTGTGAAATTGGTCAATGTAGGGAAACGGGTAGGCTACACTAGCGTAAAATCAAAATTTTCTACCGCGTCAACCAGAATACTATTGTCATAGATCACGGGATTACCGCTAGACGCGCAGGTGCGGAACTCATGAAGCACGTCGTGGCAGTGTAGATGTTCTACGTATCCTCCTCGTCCTCGTCCCACGAGCAACTCCCCTTTGCGCGGCTCGTCCAGTGCTACAGATGCAGCACCTCCAAGGTATCCACACTCCGGAGTGGAAGCCGTCACATGCCAGACTGCTAGGTCTGCAAGTGCAACATAGGCGGAAGAGGTGGGCGGCTGGGTGAATGCTCAACCCTATTCAGCTCGCCTCACTCTCCCTTATATAGGCATCCCTGGTGGGCTTCTACATTAGTATCCCATTAGCAGCCTAAGCCTGGTCTAATTCGGATCCAATCCTTATTAGGCTTCCAGCCCTAAAGTGTGTGACCCTATAGGTTCATACACGTATAACATGACACGAGTACACTTACTCCGTCAATAGTTGGTAGCGGCCTCTAGCAAGACGTGCCAACTCCTAAACGCATATAAAGATCATTCAGACGAACCATCACAAGGTTGAGTACATGTCTTACCCTTTGCCTCACGATATTTGGTCTAGCTCCAAGCTGACCTCTCTTTCTCGATACTGTGATTCGGAATCCCTTTACTAGGTTAACTCTTAACCATATGTAGCACGGCCATGCATTTCTGGATCCGATCACTCGAGGGCCCAGAGATATCTCTCTCAAGTAGAGAGGAGCAAATCCCATCTTGATTGACCGATGCCTTGCAGCATGTATCAGGACAAACCCGAAAGCTACCTTTATAACTACCCAGTTACGGAGTAGTGTTTGATAGCCCCAAAGTAGGTCGATCCACATCTCAAGTACATGCGACAATCTCAGGTCTAAGGACAAAATGTACACGATGTGTAGAGAGAGCTGCAAGTATAATTGCTAGTCTCAAGTTGGGTCAGTCCCACCCCATGTTCATAACAGTGTCCACATCATTGGTTTGACATCTCCATGTCTATGACATGCGAAACATAGTCATCAACCAATCGATGTGCCTAGTCTAATATTCACGTGTGTCCTCACATGAACTCCGACTAGGGACAATTATTAGATAACCATACAGTAAAGAGTTTCACAAACAATTCACATAATTGCCATCAATACAAGTTGCCTGGTATATGGATATTCAAGGAACATTATAAAAACTCATGGATACACATGAAATACAATCATCTCTATGATTGCCTCTAGGGCATATTTCCTTTAGTCTCCCACTTGCACTAGAGTCAATCTAGATAGTATCTAATACCTATTGCTCTTGTGTGCGCTTCATGCGCAGGCTGCGGGAGTGGCTTAGTCAAGGGATCGGTAACATTTGAGTCCGTATGTATTTTGCATAACATGACACTACCATCATCAATGAACTCACGAATCAGATGGTAACGCAGGCGAATATGTTTGTTCTTCTGGTGTTGTCTAGGTTCCTTGGCTCGTGCAATACACCATTGTTGTCACAATAAACATCCAAGGGATTGGACGAGCCCTGAACCACACCAAGCAATCAGGAAATTCCTAATCCAAACAGCTTCATTTGTAGCCTCTGAGGCAGCAATATATTCAGCTTCTATTGAAGAGGAGGCCACTGTATCTTGCTTGGAACTTTTCTAGCTCACAGCACCACCATTCATAACAAACACATATCCTGATTGCGATTTCGAGTCATCTGAGTCGTTAAGGTAACTCGCATGTGTGTAACCCTTTACACTGAGTTCAACCTCACCTTCTTCCTAACTAGGAACATATCCTTAGTCCTTCTCAAGTACTTAATGATATTCTTTACCACTGTCCAGTGACTCTCACCTAGATCAGCCTGTATCTGCTCATAACACTTAGAGCATAGGAAACATCTGGGTGAGTACATGTCATCACATACATGATGGATCCAATAGCCGAAGCATATGGAACCCTACTCATGCACTCTCGCTCATCAGTGGTCGAAGGACACTGAGTCTTGCTAAGTTTAATACCGTGAGACATGGGCAAGAACCCCTTCTTAGCCTCTTCCATGCTGAACCATTTCAACACTTGTCAATGTACGTACTCTGGCTTAATCCAATTAGCCTCCTTGATCTATCTCTATAGATCTTGATGCCCAGAATATGCCGCTTCTATATTTCACGTGTCTATGACTTGCGAACATAGTCATCAACCAATCGATATGCTAGTCTAATATTCACGTGTGTCCTCACATGAACTCCGACTAGGGGCAATTATTAGATAACCATACAAGTAAAGAGTTTCACAAACAATTCAAATATTTCCAATCAATACAAGTCCTGGTATATGGATATTCAAGGAACATTATAAAA